>VKHI01000305.1:1311-32374 GCA_015145745.1 Poterioochromonas sp. DS
GAAGCTCCAGTCTGTGACAATGGTCTTTCGTCAATGGTGAGGTAAGCAATGCGGTTTCTTAGATCGTTGTAATCGAGACGTTTCCGCTCTACAGGAAATGGTAATTGACGGCGCTTTTGACCGGTTTGATGAAGAAAATCCACATAGCTCTTCACATATGATCGACACTGCTTTATCATTATTACATATCCATGCAGATAGGAAGGCAGTGTTCCCTCTGGATCGAACAAGTCGAAAGGCATCATATTCACATTGATCGGCCCAAAACCTCCTGACCCATCTGACATACTTCCTACTGCTGGGAAACTCACATTGTCATCCACCAGTGCTAATGGGCAGTCAAAGTTCTTTCGCTTGAACAAATCACGCCTACGAAGATCTGGAATAGAGTAAGGAATCGTCTCGAATGAATCATCTCGAGGATCTTTAGGAATTGTGTAACTCTGAAGATGCAACTGCCACCACTCCGAGCAAGCATAGATCCAAATGATGCGAAGAATATCACCTTTCCCTCTCAGAACTCTCAAGGCAGAATGTGAATGTCAACAGTTTATTTTCAGTCTTTTTAGCTTCCTTCTCCTTCCCAAATATGGCGGAAACCATCGATACTAGTCCATCAAACATCTTGTTTGGTAAGATTAATGAATTAACAATAAATAAAGAAGCAATTCTCACAATTATACGCTATATATACCAATCTTATCCTCTACAGAGGGTTTTGTCTACTTTTTCTGATGTATATCCTTCTCCGTAGACTTGTGAGCTCGATGTTTTGGAGAACCAAATGATATTTCACTAATTGCATTCGATGCAATTGTGGATTCATCAATATCATCATGCATTGCACCAATTGTGAGGTTAATATTCATTTTTCTTTCTTTTTTTCCCTTCTTTCCGGGCTCGGAAGATTTTCTTGGATAGTCCATATCATGGTATTCATCAAGGCTTCCAACCGGTGAATTATCGTTTGTCATCAGAATATGGCTGCTAGAAGATAGCTTTCTCTGTAATTTCTCAATCTGTAATTTCTCCACAGATTGAGAAATTACTTGAGTTGGTTGAAATCTCTTATCAATCTTTGGTAATTTTGTTGTTGTTGACTGAGAATGGACGGGGACTTTTCTAGACGAAGCAGGTTGAGAGCGAGTGGTCGTAGCAGCAAGTTTCTTTGCTAAATTCACTCCAACATTCTCAACTGCGGTAGAAGACGCAGCGGTGCGAGACATAGGCGATTGTAACCTCGGAGGAGGACCTTGCATTGGTTGCGTCTTCGAATATTGCACTATAGACTGAGGGCGACGAATATCACCGGCAATACCTCGAGCCGCTCCTCCTCTCCCGGCCCCCGTAAGTTGCTGTTGAAGGTAATTCGTGTGCTGCTTGACATATTGATCATTTCTAAAGTGTTCTTCCTCTTGAACCAGAATATTATCAACTAATCGCTGTAATGATGTTGTATCTTTCATGACAATTTTTCGATCCTTGAGTGACGCATGAATTGCTTCCATTTGATCTTTATTTAACAAAGTTTCTTTCATATTTGAACCAAATAATCCATTCTTGATCTCATCTAAGGTCATATTCTCAAGAAGATTTTGTTTATGTCTCGCTGCAGCTAATTTAACCTTAAAATTCTGATATACAGGTAAAGAAAGTGCAATTCTTGGGAGAAGTAATCGACCCTTTCTTTCAAATTCTGCTGATTTTCGTTTCATTTCATCAATTTCTTGATCAAAAGAAGCAATTTGATTGCGCAACTCTTGTAATCTTCCTTGATATTCTTTCTTTTGCTGACGTTCTAATGGCCCGAGCATATGCTTGTTCTGCCAAGGTTGCGGTGTATTTTCCATCGTTTTTAACTCAAGTACTGTACGAGTTTTGCGTCTTTGAACAGTCTTGAGTGCACTAAGATACTTCCGTGAAGATTTAAGGTATTGCAAACCTCTTTGCTCTGTCACACAAACTTTTCCAAGTTTCTTTGACAACGCGTTAAAAAGCCAACGAGTCAAGGCAGCAATAATTGGTAAAGAGAGAAGTTTAGATAATTCTGGATCAAACCGAAAATCTTTCGATGTCCAAATACGACGAGAAAATTCTTCTGCACGAGTTTTCGCAACAGTTAATTCAGTGAGACGCATTCGTAAGACATCGAAAAATTGTGTCTCTGAGACTGTCAGTGGCTCGTCGCTGCCTCTATTCTTCGTCCATTGCATAAATCGCTTGAGGGCATGCTTTCTCTTCATCTCTGAACCTTTTCCCCCTTTAACTACACCAGGATCTCCACCCATTGGCGATGAAACCTGGCTGCCGTTTGCTGAATCAGCGTAACTTTCATCATCATGACTTTCATTTCCAGCATCAACAGATTTTTGGGTTGCTTCTTCATCAGAATTTTGTTCAAGCTGTTGCCCTTTCTTAAGCATTTCATCTGCAGGTTCAATACTAACGATGCTATTCTCTTCACTCTCTCCTTCCCTTCCATAACTATCAGTATCATTGTCACCTTGTCCTCCCATAAAATCTTGAGAATCATTTTTCGATAAAGTTAATGATTCATCGTTAAATTCCTCTCCACCATTCTTTCTTTGTCCATTATCAATGTATTTAATCTCAGACGGAATGGAACCAACACCATCTCCAATGGAAATAGGTGCCATCACTCCTTTAGTCACAGCAACAGCAGGTTGATCAGAATTTTTAGACATAAATCGTTTATGTAAAATGACATCATATACCCAAGTATATGAAAAGATATGTTGATAACGAATTTTACGAATCATGAGACCAAGACATGTTGGTCGACCATTATACATCACACCAGAAAATCCCACCACGTACCGGAAAGGAAGTGCAGGTTTTCTGATCTCATCATCGTAAAGTTGACGATCTGATTCAAATTCTTCAGGTGGTGACATCGTTACATCGAGGTAGAGCGATAAAGTCGACAAAGACGCCTTTCCGCCGATCCAGCGAGTGAATCCGTTCTGCAGGAGTTTTAATCGAATAGAAACGATTGTGGGGCCATCGTAGAGGTATTCTACGCCAATGACGAAGTCATCTTTCGGAATAGTGATTTCTTGCACGGAAATACCAGCCGCGTTAAAAGTACCACGCGGAGTAGATTCAATCTCTCTAATTCCTTCTCCATTCCACACAAATTGCCATCCCATGAGCTGCGACGATGGCGCGGAAGAGGATCCTGTGTTATCACCACCCCCACTAATTTGAAGGTTATGAATAATCATCGCAAACTTCACTTTATGTAATCGGAAGCCACCAGGTATATTACTCTCACGAAGTGCTGAGTGAGCTCTCGCATCACCTCGTGAACTCATTCCAGGAGTATTAGGTGTCAATAAATTCGCAGGAAGATGAGGATCACGGAAATTCCTTCCTTCAATTTTACTCATTAAAGGAGGAATAATTGGATCATCTTTCGAAAAAGGGTATTGTACATCAATAAATTCTTGTTTCCCACGTGCTTCAAAAGCTTCAAATAATAATCTTTGTTCAGTATTAATTCTTTGCATCACAATTAATTGAAAATCAGTTAGAAATTTCTTATAGGTTAAAGAATGTTTTCCCATAATTTTCATTTGATGTGATATCTTTTGATTGTTTTTCTTAATTCTAATAGGTAATTGTTTCCTTCTTAATGGTATAAAACGTTTTGATAATTGTGCAAGATCAGCTTTTAAACGAATGATCGTAAAACACGTTGATGTATCTTCAGGATAATTTTCTTCCATATATTCTAAATAATTCGATGAATTAATGGAAGAATTCTTTAGTACAACAAAACTTTTCAATAAAAGTTTAAATAAATATAATTTATGTACTCTTTCATGCATTAATCGAAATAATATTGATTCTTGTGTATACATTTTCCATCGTTTAAAGATCATTTGGAAATCTGATACAGTATCTTGTAATTTTGTATTTTCATATAAATTCTTATCCGATAAATTACCAAAACCTTTTTTCAATAATGCAAGATGGAAATCAGGATGCAATAATAAACGACGTCGTATCATTTGCATTAAATTTGGTGTTGGGTTAAGTTTCACTTTCTCTAAATAACGTATCCATTTCATGAAATTAATATATTTTATACGTATTTGATAATAATAGGCAGCGTGTTTATGAATATATTGTAAACGACGACATAAGCGAATATAATTTTGAAGTTTCTTTCTACGATAAAGACGTAAAGAACGTTTATAAGCCATTGGTAATCGTAAACGACGAAAGAATTTCTTTGTTTCTTCTTTAATTAATGTATATTGTACTTCATAATAGACTTTTGTTAATTTCATTAATAAATAATTTGCTGCATGAATTTTAAAAATTTCTGAATATTCTTTTTGTTTTAATATTGCTTTTACAGTAATATTTTCTTCATATTTAAAAATTTCTTGTATCATTTCACTTAATTGTTCACGGATAGCAATAATAGAGTTATGTTCGATGGCAGACTTCTCCATCACGTACTTGACCATATCTTTGACGCGATAGGAATATTTCGCCATATCTTCAGTAAATTTAATCTCAAGATCGCGATTATAGTTGTCCCACTCGAAAAGGTTGTTGATGTGAGCAGGCGGTTGCGGGTACTCACTATTCGCTGTTGTGGCGCCATTTCCAGCAGTCTGAGCGACAATACTCGGACGATGAAACATCGCATGTCCGCCACTGCCTGATGGAGCAGCTGCACCAGCAGTGCTCACATTAGAATTCAGAATACTATCGAAATCGAGAATCGCCAACGGGTTTGGCTTCGGCATTCTCTTCGCGGACTGTGGTTTTGGTATTAATGCAGCAGTAGCAGCCTTCTTTAAGCGATAATTCTTAAATTTATTCGCATTTGACATCTCTTCATCTTCTTCATCTTCATCCCACGATTTTTCACCCATATCAAGCTGATTTAATTGTCTAATCTTTCGACGTGCACGTTTCTCATCATCATATTCATCATCACTCTCCATACCTCGTTCACTATAATAATTACGATAATATTTTCGAATTTCTTCATTTAATTTTCTTAATTTTATTGTCTTTTGTAATAAATGTGAACGAAGATTATGATAAAGATTAATGGATGATTTCTTTGATCGAACATCTTCAATAGGATTACCTCCTTCATCAGTATTCTGTGCAATCATTGCAAGATTATTACGAAGGAATATCTTCCACTCTTGGAAATAAAATGAAATTAAGAAAAATGCTTTCTGTCGTTTATAAAGTCTAATTCGTTTCTTGATCTTTGCATTATGTCGAAGATTCATAAAAGCAACATATGCAAAATGATGCCATCGAAATGCGCTTTCAAAAAGGTTCCAAATATCACGATATTGATAGCCTCGAGTAAGCGATTCAACTTTATCTTCCAAATATTCTGGATGGTAAAAATATCCTTCTTTCATGCGATTCACGGTAACCTCTTCTGAGATGTCGCGAGGGAAGGGAGGAAGATTATGCATGACTTTCTGTTGTGCAGAAAATTGTGAAAGAGGAGAACCAGCACGTGGTTTAATCTGATCAGCTGCTAATTTATCAGTTGTACTAATTTGTGGTGGTTTCTCTTCATTTTTTCCATTATCCTTCTCTGCAACTTGTTCAGCAAAGGAAGACATGGTATTCTTGACTTGACTATACCGTCTTGGAACTTTATGAACAATATTAAGAAGTTGTTCATTATATAGATTAATTAATAAAGGAGGTAAATCAATATCATCTTCTCCATCTGAATCAACATCAAAATAATTTCTTTGATCTTCTTTCCAATTAAAATTCTTATTTTTCTTTTTCACTTTTGTTTCATGTTTAATTTGTGCAATTGGTAAAGTTCTTTCTGCTGCTAATGCATTTAAAGCATTTAATGGATCTCGTGTTGTTTCCATCGCTTCTTGTAATTTTTCTGCAATATTTAAAGTCGAACTGCTGTCATTGGAAGATAGCGAACGATCATCTGAAATTGAAATTCGACGTGCGGCTTGACCTACAACCATCGATTTTCTCTTCTTCTGTTGTTTCAACGCTTCTTTCCGTAATGCTTCAATGCTCGCCTTTCTTTTCGCCGATGCACGCATTCTCTTATCAGCAAAGGATAGCCTCTTCCATGGTTTTCTGTATCGGAAAAGTCTTTGCTTAAATGCGAAAAATTCTGTTTTCATCCTTCCTCGAACATATTTACGGAATTGGACATATAATTTCCAAAGATAGAAAGTTGTCCGTAATCTTGATCGTAAATTATTACGCATCATATTTAATCCACGTCGAAACCATGCTCGACGTAAAAACCGATGCTGATAGGAGAAGAAAGACCAATTCTTAAAAGAAAGAATTAATCTTTTATGAAGATATTGCGAATAATGAACTTTGGAGATTTTATTGCATTTTGCTTCAAATAAAGCTTCTTTCTTCCATGCATGAAATACTTTTAACATTAAAACAGTTGGCATTACTCGACCAACCAGAAATTTTGTCTTTTCCTTTGCTGTTGCTGTTTTCCCTGCTTCTTTCCGCCAAACATAAAATGGCCAAAAGCAAATTCTAAAAGTTTCACGTCGTTCTTTTGCTCGTTTCACAAAATACTTCCAAGCAATAATCTTTCTCAAGCAATATCGTCTTAATTGAATATTATAGGAGGTAAATTCAGCCCAAATAGAGTAAAATTTCTTTTTTATCGCCATAAAAATGGCAGTCCATTTCCTCTTCGCGGCATTGTAGCGCCAACTACGATGGCGACATCTTAAAAAGGCTGCAACCTTTGTCGCACCAATATATTGAAAGACTTCTACCGCATCACGATAAGAGAAACCAGGAAATGTTTTCCCAAGAGCGACAAGTTCTCTCATTGCCGTCATAGAAACTGGAGGACCTGAAAGTTTCACACCACTGACGTTGCCAACATCCATACTCTGATCACTAAGGAGAAGTTGAAGAACTTTCGCTTCATAACTCTCTTCTTCTTCATCCTCCTCCCCTCCTTCCTCATCCTCAGCAAGAATTTGACTTTTCGAACGCGCAAAATCTCGCGGACTCTTAGCGGATTCACCAACATCAATACTACCGCGGTGACGAAGAGAAGAATCATCATTGCTATCATAACTTTCATTCTGCTCAACGCTATTGGTATTCTCATCGGTCACAAGGCTTCCCGTCCCCGCACTATCAAGAGAAATGTTCGTTTCTCTCGCAACAGCTCGTTCTAAACGCTCTTTTGCTCTTCTTTCTTTCCGCTGCAGCTCTTCTGCTTGCTCTTTCTTTTTCTTTTCTTCTACCGCCTGGACAGCTTTTTTCACTTGATTTGCATCTAACATCTTTGCTTGTCTTCTTGTACTTTTATGCATTCGTGCAATAATCATTTGTTTAATTGGTTCAGGAAAAGCTTCAATTCCAATAAAGGTTACAACATCGATTGGAACTCTTGAAGATTGATCAGCACGATGTTCATCAATCACCTTCTGACAATGTTTAATTAAATAATGGAAAGCATCAATACGATTTTGTGTCATAATTCCTTTATAAAATTGCATTGCTTCAAGAAGTTTTTCAAAATCTTCTATTAGCTTCATTCTTCTTCTTTCTAATTGTTCTTTCAGATCATCTTTCCTTCTTTTCTCTTCCAACATTTTATTTGCTTCATTTTGACGATTTCCTTTAACAAATGCAAGTTGATCTTCACGTTTTTGTGGATCACGATCAAAGATTAGATCGGTTAATTCATGAATACTAATTAAAGCAGTTTCATCTTTCATTAATTCACTGACTTGTGCTTTATATGAGTCTGTTAAAAGTGATTTTGTTTCTATACTCACTTGAATAATTGCATTATAGGCAGCAATTCTTCGTGCAAGAAGGATATCTCGGTCTGCTGTTCCGAATTCTTGTAAAATTGCAGTAATTTCTTGATGACCAACCTTAATTCTGGAAGAGCAAAGCAAAGAAACGATTGAGGAGAGGTAAAGCGAAGGATGTTTCACAGGATGCATTAAACCGTGAGGATCAGGTGTTAAAACAGTTTTATAATGTGGTGAATTTTTAAATCGACCTTCAATCATATTCCAGCAGTTAATTACTTTTCTACTAGTGTGTTGACTGACGAAGGTTGCAAGATCTTTCAACTTCGTCTTCATATGACTATCAGCAAAATCACCAATAGAATCTTTAATTTCTTTCACAACAATCACTTTTTCTTCATGAGATAAAGCAGTTCCTTCTCGAATTTTTTCTTGTCTCCAATCTTTTGATCGAAATTTTGGAAGATAAGCATTTACTGCCTGTTTGAACAGTTCTGTCTTTCTGTGGCTTCGACCGTCTCCTTCATTCTTTCCTTCTCGCTCGGACGGAAGTTCTCCTAATTGATCATCAGATTCATCGCCATGGTGTTCACTGGCAAGAATAGCCTTCAACAAGCGTTGCCTCATCGGTGCTTCACTCGTGGTAATCTTTTTATCGAATAAAGTATTCATCACTTTAAGCTTCAACATCATCTCTCTTTCCTCTTTCTGTCTTTCTAATTCTGCTCTTTTTGCTTCTTCTTCAAGCTTTTGCAGTCGTTCCGCCTCCAGTCGAGCTTCTTCCAGCGCTTCTAAAGTATTTTCATCATCACCCCATAGCGAGGCTCTATTATTGCTGTACCGCTTCCGTCGACGTGGAGGTGTCGTCGAATTTGTGGTAACAACAGAGACAGACACTTCTCCAGAAGCACGATGAACTGGCGGGGCTTTTGCTGCGTGAAGATCAAAAACACGTGGATCAGGAGCAGGCGAATGCACGAGATCCGCTCTTGTTGGTGTTTTAGGTTGGCTGTTATCTATCGTAATAGGAACATTAATAATAACCTTTCCGCTTGGAGTGATCTCAATCGCTCTTTCATGTTGGAGTTTCTCAAGTTTATTGTTTGAAGCGTTGCGATAAGCCGCTGATAATGTGGCAGTCGATGCTATTGATCGACTGTCCTTTGATATCGATGTTCTTGGTGATAAATCTACCCAACTTTTCACACTTGGTATAAAGATATCAGTTGATTGTTGAGGTTGAAAAGAAGACGAACTCGAATATTGACTTCTTTGACTATGAACAGATCTGGTTTTCAACTCCGGAACCGAAGCGGTCTGAGGAGTTTTCGATTGGCTCTTCCCTTCATTCCGAGTTCTATTCTTTGAACTCATCTTTTCTTCAATCTTTTATAGCACGGACTTCTCAACCTTGCCAATAAAGCCTCTCAAAGAAGAAGAAGTAATAAAATCTCTTCACAGCCGTTTTGTGCAATTCAATTCAAAGACAACACAGATTCGTAGTTGTCTAGATCTAGGACTCTCCCCACAACCACACAGACATACATACAATACAATTCAAACAAGACAAAGATGATGTCCTGAGAGAGTTTGTTTGACTTTGAAATGATTGATTGAATTCTTTTTCTAATGGAGCAATAGCAAAAGGTACAAAAGGTAAGTGGGGGTGAAAACAAACATGAAAGGTGATCATTTTTTCGATGATTACAAAACTCAATTACCGATGACAACAATTCTGCAATGCAGAAGTTGTTTATGGGTCATTCCACAAATGAGATTTCTGCCTGAGAAATTTATCACTTTCATTGCTTGTGTAATTTACTTGTTCGACGATTCTCTAATGTTATTTTCTTTCTTAGCTACTCTCATTTTTCCCTGTCCCGCCGGAATTCGTGGATAAGTGCTGATGAGTCACGAAGGCCAGGCGTATTCCTGATTGTTGGAATGGCTACTTCGATGTATGCTGTATGGCCGTCCGGGGTTCCTCTTTTTTTCAAGGGCTGCAGCAGAGATGGAATGAACTCGAATAAGAAATGACTGAAGCTCGGCATAGCAATGAAATTCATCTAAGAAATAATGCAAATACTGACTCGGTAAGTCGTCTTTATTCGAGCGAGAAATATCTTCAATGATTAGAACATGGCAAACTTTATCAACGACTCCAATTCTCAAAAATGAGTATTGTTGATGGGTAATATTGCTAATTGGTGACTTCTGGATGAGAAGATACATAGTCTTTTGCTTATCTCCAATTCCACCCTAACCTTTTGTGATTAGATCAATTGTTTTCTTGTCATACCACACATAACTCCCCTATTTTTTTTCTTCCAGTTGTGATTCGCTCATTAAATGCTTCTCATTTCCATGTAAAGTTGTAATTTTATAATTCTCCAAATGTAACAGAATCAGATAAATCTTTTGAAAATCAACCGACTTGGACGTTTGACTGTACGGTGACTAGTTCGATTGTGTACTACCGTACAAAGTTGTGCGTCAGTGTAGCGTAGAGTAGAAGAGAAGTTATCATAAGAGAGGGTGCGATGACAAGAAGAGAAAGAGAACCCCTCATAAAGAACGTGCTGATATCACAAATCAATTCCATCGGGGAAATAGACACTTGATTTTTATTGAATTTAAACAGACCTGGGGAGAGGTAGTCATGGAAAGTCTTAGAGGATTACAGACAAAGTCTAGCTGGGCCTTGTATGAAAATATTAGGACTGGTTTCAGCCTCGAGGATGTGGTGATAACATTGGTATGTTGTTTACTCATCTTTGTTGCTTACAATGTTATGGAGGCAAGTCTCTCCACTGTTAAGCAGAAGGCGTGGATCGTTATGCTAGTCTCATCCACTGTCCTATCGATCTGTGGCATCTTTTATGTTGCACGAGCACAATACTTTCAACTTTGGACAAACGAACACATTTATGCTGAAGATTTCCTTTCAAGATGTATTATGTTGTTTTTCCTATCATCAAATATCATGGATTTAGTCTTAGGTGTGCAGTATTATCCTAAGTTCCTCGATCCATTGAGTACGATATCTCATCACATCTTTTATATTCTTTTCATTACCACATTACTTGCTTGTCATTACTCTCGAGGGTTTATACTATGCTTCTTCATGGAGATTCCTACCTGCCTACTAGCGATAGGAACGATCTGGGAGCGGGCAAGGTCTGATGCACTTTTTGGCATGAGCTTTCTCGCGACAAGAGTTCTCTACAATATTTACTTAGCCTATAGATTGTTCTGTCTCTCACCAGAGGGTGTGATCTGGAAGATCTGTGTCTCAGTTTTAGGATTACATTTATTTTGGTTTTCGAAATGGATGAAGACTTACGGATATAAAGCATTAGAAACATTACTTTCATGAAGAGATTTTTGATAGATAGTTATAGAGATAGGAAATTTACTCAACAATAGTTTATAGTACTGCAAGATCAAATTTTGATTTGATATGTTATATTGTCTCTTTTTTCCTCCCATACCTTTTGCTGTAGGATGTATGATAATTAAATCATCTTTTTGACGCCGATTATTTTTGAGAGCACTTAATCTATACGACCACCGATGATGATTAAAACAAGGAAATAAAAGGCGGAATGATACGAAGAAGAAAACTAGTGAATATTGGAAGAAAGTTTGATAATGATGGTAAGTGTGCAACAATGCACTGGAATAAATGAAGGAACATGTTGAATGAATTTTGATGCTGGAGTACACCTCCATTGGACAGTCGATATTATTGAGTGGACAGTGCAGAGCTAACTAATTAATTTCCTAGCTTTAATAATTAATGAAATATAAAATAAAGTTAGTACTTAAATTTAGCTTGTTTGCCCACAACAATGATGTCAGAATCATCAATTTTTAAACGAGGAACATTCTTTAAACTTTCGTAATTAATCTTTTTGAATCCACATTTGATAAATGATACTAATGGAACTGTTGCGAGGCTACTAACATCTAAAACATCACCAACACAATCAAATAATCGAACAACACGATTCTTTCCAAGACCGCTAATATTATTCACTGTACATTGCTCAATAATAACTGTAGGGATATCAACACAAACTTCGATTTTAACTGTCCCATAACAAAGAGTAAGAGAATGAAGATTAGTAAAAGAGGAGAATGGAGATGCTTTGCTTCGACAAAGAAGATTAAGGCCAGAACATTCAATGCACTTGACATTAGGAAATCTTTGAAGCATGACATCCTTTAAATTTCCAACTTTAAGGCATAAATTCCTCATTTGATTTATTCCTTCATAGTTCTTTAGCTGACGTAAGTTCTCTAAAGTAAGCTTCTGAACTGTTGTTAGCATTGAGATATCTTCGATTTTTGAACAACATGTTAAAGTTAACTCTCTTACTCCTCTTAAAGCACTAACATCCTTGAGAGACTCACATAATTCTAAGTGAACGACCTTTGCGTTGCTCAAGACTGAAACATCAGAGATATCACAGTCAACTAGCTTAACTACTGGAATATCTTTTAAAACATGATACCCTGACAGGATTGGATTACAACCTGATATGTCTAAGCGATGATGACCTCCCAAAGAAGAAATATCTGACACTGCCTCGCAACTGAGAAGAGAAAGATCATAAACGCCGTGAAGTGGACTGACATCTTCTAAATTACAGCACTCTTCCAAACTAAGGGTTCGAATAGAACGAAAGTTCATAACATTGATTAGATGAGGATTAGTGTTAATTGATAAACTTCTTTGCTTTCCTAAACTACTAAAATCAATTATATTCTCACAGTTTTCAAGTATTATCTGTTCACAACCTTGTAGGAGTGAAATATCAGTAATGCTTGAACAGAATTCGAAAGTCACCTTTTCACATTGACTAACATTTAATAAACCACAGATACTTCATCCTCATCGGAATTATAATGGTAATCATACCCGGAAGTATAACCATCAAACTTAAATTCTTTCACATTTCGCAGAGAGAATTTGTGACTTGAATCTTGGAATCTTGAACATATTACATGAATAGGAGGAAGATCAAATAAATCTTCGTGACATTTAATTCTTGAATAAGACAATGTGACTATTATTTGCTTTAAAGGATTCTCTACTTTTTGTAATAATTGATATCGAAAGTTTTCATCCTCACAATATTTAATAGAATATTCCATAGTTAAACGATAAATAATCGTTTTCATTCGTAATGGACTAAAATCAGTTTTCGAAGTATTCAATAATGGTTGATAGTCATCTTGGGTCAGATATTCTTGGAATAAATAGTAAATACACTCTGGTAAATCTATTAATAGCTGTTGTTTTAAGATGCTATTCATTTGTTAAATCAGGGTTGGGTCAATTCAAATGAATCAATAATGACTTCATAGTCGCAGATGTAATGTAGTGTAAAAATCAGAAAAGATGCAGGATATAGTGTAAAAATAAGCAAAGATATAAGATATAGTGTAAAAATAAGAAAAGATATAAGATCTTGATAAAGAAAGAAAGATGCCGAAATATTATCTATCACTTCCATCAGAGATTCTTCATTTAATTCTCTCATTCTATACATCAAAGTTTCCTGGTGTTATTCATTTTGGGACTATTTGTAAAGAATGGAAAGAAGTTGCTGATCATTCGTTTATTTGGTCGAAGAGGGTTATTTCTTTCTATTCTCCGATAGAATACTTTCGATCTTACATACCAAACATTGATGAAGATATTGAGGAAGAAAGGTTAATACTTGCTAGAGCAGAGGTTGGTAATCGCCGTCCTTTAATTATTGATATTAATCAAACAGACTTCCAATGCTTCGCTTATCGGTTCAAGATAGAAGTACACATCTCTGGAGATAATCTTAACGATAATGATGATGTTGAGAATCCATTGAGTAACGAGAGAACTACTACGGTTTCCTCCCCTCCGTTGCCCTTTCCAGCAAAGCAACCTCTTGAACGAGCAGCAGAGATTCGAAGGAAGTTTATGAGGATCTTCACAACGTTTCATCGCTTATGGCATTGGCATATCCAACATAGACCTTACTCTGCTTCCATTTTAAAAGCTCTATCTCCAACAAACATGAGGCAAAACATATATGCAGCCGCTTTCTGTACTTTGTTCCTCCCTCCTGCTAGCTGTCTTTTACTGTCAGATATCACAAATTATCCCTCTTCAATCTCAGAGAAGAATACTATAGGTTTTATTGTGTTGTATTCCTTTGTTTTCATTTTAATTATTACTTTAATTTGTTCTATTTTACATATGATTGCAGCGGAGATAGTTTACAGCCTGAATTTAGAAATATGGAAGAGTAAGAGTAAGATCGATGTTTATGCCCTCCTAGTTTTAACCTTCCTCTTACTTGGTGGGGGACTATCTGTTGCTTTATTGCAGTATAAGGTCTCCTCCACAAGTTCCTCCTTTCATTATCTTTACATTCCGCTGCCATTATGGGTGTTTGCTTCGCTGGCAACGGCTTTAACCTATTATATGAGAAAAGACTTAAATCAATTTTTGAAGCAAATATCTCCATGGTTGAGTTGGTATAGCGCTTTTGTAGCGTTGTTGAGTATTCCACTTGGGTTCTCCCTTATTGCTCTCCGCTACGACTTCCCTGACGATGCGCCATCATTAGCTATAGCGATGATTCCTTTTTACCCGTTGGAATGTGTAATTTATATGGTAACTGTATACTCATTCGCAGATAATTTTAAAGAAGCAAATCGAATTTCTCGACAAGTGCGATCACACCCTGATGAATCGCCTTATTGCAAGCTTTCCTTTGCTTTTATTCGATCACTATGCTGTGTTGTCATGATGATTATAGCGGTTGCATTTACGTTGATTGCAACTTTAGGGAGCTTTCGTTTGTCTTATGGATTGATCTTTGGAATTGGTTTTGTTGCTTGCTTCTTCCTGAGTGTTGCGGCTCATTTGCAGACAGTAGCACTGCAAGTTCCTAGTTAATCACACAAGAATAAAATGGTAAATTTGGTATGGACTTAATAGGCATATTCATACTATACTATACTTTAGTTACGTTTTAAAGTGAAAAATGCAGATTGTCGGCGATTAACTGCCCCACCATGGAGGAAATTTGGTCTCTGATTATCGTCCTCCTTTTCCAAGATGTCAAATAACTTAGAAGAAGGGAAGTTGAATCTTAATAGTTTCAATTTTTATATTCTGATGTTTCCTTTCGATTACTAGTTTTTTTTTTCACCACAAGTTAATTAAATCATTCAAGTCCAGTTACTTTTCCTCTCTAGCCTATATTCATAGACCATGAAGCGCCTTAATGAAAGAAACACTTCCCAAATTCTTATCTTCACAACAAAGAAGAACAAGACAATACAACATTTACCCTTTTTATACCTTAATAAACCATGCCAGAAGAGGACTTTCTTGCTTTAAGCGATACTTGGAGCCCTGATTATACGGTGAGTAAAGGGGATTTCCAGCAGATTATTAAGATTCTGAATTATTTGTTGCAATTAACGAAGTACTTCTTCTATACTAAGGCAGAGTTTGCCAATGTAGAATATACTGAAACTGATGCTGAAATCTACTCTGTTTTATCGAAGACTTCACAACAATTAGGACCTTTAGAACCTTCCGTATTACGTCATTTATTGGTATTACTCCTTGAGAAGAAATTCAATGATTTCTCATTCGAAAAAGATGAAGACATTAAAAAGCATTACCTCCCAAATATTCTTTACTATTACAGCACTTATTTAAAACTTCCTGAGGTTTTATTATCGATTGGTGGTGACGATCGTCAGACGATAGCACCTGAGTCAAAATTACAGAAATATCACTCAACCACCTTCCCAAGAAAGTCCATCATCCGACGTGGATCTTGCACTTGTTCTACTGTTACCGAAGAGGTTTATGCATCAGCATGGAAACATTATTTGCATTTTACTAAAAAGTTCTTGGAAGTTGTTTTCCGTCACTCGTCAGAAGGAAAGACTCTTTCACAGGCGATCGCAGACTACTACGACTCCTCCAATCAAAACGGTATTATTGATCGATTAAAGTCAATTTTAGAGCTTAATCAAGCTTCTCTTCAAGTGAATGATACTCAAGCTCTGATTTCCTCGCCCCAGATTGTATTATTCCCCTCGGGCTCTGACGCAGAGTTCCTCCCTTTGATAGTCGGCTTGACCCGATCTTACCGACTCAGCAAGGTCCATAACTTCCCTCAATCAAATGCAAGTACAGCAGCGGACTTGAAACTCATTTATTCGTCGATTAAAGTCTATAACTACGTCATCGCTGCAGGTGAGGTTGGCTCAGGCACTCCTCAAGGCGCGACAGGGCAACACTTCTCTCCTCTTGCACCACGTGGAGTGAAGCAAATCGCTGGCCAGTACCTCAGTGGTGTCCATGCTAATATGATTGAGACAATCTCTTTTAAGCCTCGTGACGCCCTTGGCAACGTCAGCTTCCAAGAGAAAGATCTGATTGACAGTATTGCACTGAAACTTTCTTCTTCCTCTACCTCAGTGGCTTTAGTCCATCTTGTTTGTGGTTCAAAGACTGGTTTAATCTATCCTTCTCAAGAAAGTTTAGATTATTTACGTCAGCAATATGGTAATGATCGTATTATTGTTATTGCTGATACTTGTCAATTAAGAAATCGTTTAACTGTATTAAATGAATATCTTGCAAAGAATTATCTAATTCTCTTTACTGCTTCGAAATTCTATACCGCACCTCCTTTCTGTGGTGGAGTACTCTTACCTGCTCGCGTCGCGAATGAATTAGAACACTACCTTGCTGACCATTCCACGTTCTCCGTTGGGAAGGAAGAAAGTCTTTTACCAGCTGGATTAGTCGATTACATCACTCAGTATGAGGTGAGCAAAGAGATGAAGCATCTACGTCACTACCTCGATTACTTTAACAGAGCTGTGGCAGTTGCTCCGATCACTACCTCCGAGGAGGTAGTCGTTGGTGGATGGTTCAATTATAGCTTAAACCTTCGTTGGAATTTAGGTTTAGATGTGATGGAGCGATATCATGCTCTTCCAACGGCGTTAGTGAGAGAATTTACTCGTCTTTGGATTAATACTGTGACATCATTTGTACAACGTCATTCACCTTTAATTCAATTATTACAAGATCAGTCGAATGATGTTACCATCTCTTATAGTGAGAACTTTGAGTCTATGAACTCTATTCTTCCTTTCTCTCTCTTTACCCGTCAGAATAACAGCGGTGAAGTTTATGCCCTGAGAGAACTAACTGCTGATGAGTATAAAGATTTCCATAAACTTCTCACACAACATGTTGAGGAGGTCGAAGGAATAGAGGTGATGTTAGGTCAACCTGTGAAGCTCTCTGACAGTGGTAAACATGTCTTGAGAATCGCGTTGGGTGCAGACATTGTCGTTCGAGCACTTTATCGCTCGAAACAAGCTCAGTGGTTCGAAGCTGACGTCAGTAGAGCAGTTAAGGCACTTCGAAGAGCTTTCAGCACTGCCACAACTGCTCTTCTTTCTGATGCATTCATCACTACTGGCCAGGTTGAGGTGAGAGGTGCAGAGACAAATCCTTGGCTAACGTCAGTGTTAAAGATCTTAAAGGAAGATTATCGTACAGTCACCAAGATCTATCAACTGACTCTTCATTGGGGCGAGAAGAAGACAACACCAGCGACACCTCTAGTCGCTGAGTCTCGCGCGTTACAAGAGATGGCCTCTGAGTCATATCTATTCGCAAAGAACAAAAAGATCCGTCAATTAGATTCTGACTTCGCTGTTCAGAGCTTCCCACTTCCTCGAACACCCTCGAACACCTCCTCAATCTTTGATGCGAAGGCAGTACCTGACGTCTTACAAACGATAAGAAAGATTAACGGCAAGCTACCTGCATCTTTCCTGCTGTATGACCTCGATGCTGTCACCTCTTCTTTCCAGTCCGTGAAGAAGAGTTTTGGTTCAGAATCCTCTGATGTTGCTACTCCTCCTGTAAACTTCCTTCATTGTTTCGCTGTAAAGTCTTGTCCTCTGACGTATATCCTCCATCTCGCAGTAGAGGCTGGCTTGGGTTTGGAATGTGCTTCCCTTAATGAAGTGAAACAATCCCTTGCCTGTGGTGCATCACCATCCAACATCGTCTATGATAGTCCTTGCAAGACTTCAGAAGAACTTTCTTTTGCTTTACGTCATCGTATTCGAATTAATGCAAACTCCTTCCATGAAATCTCGAAAATTGCTGCTCTATTAGAGGAGGAAGAAGAGGTCAGCGGTAGTAACTATGAGGGAGAGAAGAGGATGATTGGATTACGTATTAATCCTCTTGTTGGTGATGGGACAAATAAAGCCACGTCAACAGCAAATGAAGAATCAAAATTTGGAATTCCTCTCTACTCAACTGCTACTACGTCAGACTTCCCTAATCTCTCTCCCACTGCCACAGAGGTAGAGGAAGAAGCGGTCTTCCGTCAATTAGAGGAGTTGCTGAAAAAGGATGATGTGTTTAAATCGACAGTGACGTGTTTATTAAAGCATGCATCATTTATTAATGGTGTCATGTGTCATGTTGGATCTCAAGGAATGTCTCTGACGTCAATGGTACAAGGAGTTGAAAGACTTTATCTTGTGATGAAATACGTCACTTGGAAGTTACGAGGTGTGAATAGTCGCACTACTCAGCACTTCCTCTGGCTGGACATAGGAGGTGGTTTATTCACGAACTATTATAGTGATGATGTCACGCCATCCTTCTCTGACTATTACAAGGCATTAGAAGCACAACTACCTCAACTCTTCGCAGTACCTCTTCGCACTGCCTCCTCTACACCTCCTTTATTGGTATTAACGGAGTTTGGGAAGTCAATCATTGCTAAAACAGCATTCTATGTCAGTAAGATTGAAGATATCATTGCACATCCTCCTTCCCCTACCTCGGCAGAAGGTAGTGTGAGTTGCATTCTTCATGCTGGTGCTGATGTATTCCTACGTACTGCATATTGTGGAGAGAAGTTTTCACATCATCGCTTACAATTAATTGATGCGAACTATCACTATGTCACTCCGAGCAGTGATGACAGTGCTCGGGATAAGGTTGATCCTGTGCTTGCTGACACCTCGGAGGGAGTGATCGTGTCAGAGCGTCCTGTCTTAGTAGGTCGTGTGCATATTGTCGGGCCTTTGTGTTTCTCTGGTGATTCGCTGGCACGTAGCATCAGCCTTCCTAAACCTGTATTGGGTGACTCTGTGGTGATCGCTGACGCAGGTGCTAATACCATCTCACTATTCAGTCGTCATTGCTCCCGATCATCGCCTGCTGTCTTCGGATTCCGTCACTTCCCCTATGAAGTACATCATCCTAAACTAGGAGTGACGTCAACCTCTAAGAGAGCACCAGTAATTGTCAGTAGATTAAGAGAAGAAGAAAGCTCAGAAGAGTTGATGAAGTTCTGGGATTAAAGATGCAATCATCAGATTTCTTCTCTAATGATTTTTGTGTTTTTTGTTGTTTTGATTTTGTGAGTTGTGTTTGTTGCATAGATAGATATGCCTCCATTAATGAATTTAATTGATATTAATTCAATCATTTGATGAATTTTCTCTGGTATAATAAAAAAAATTCATTGTTCGAAGTAAAGAAAATCCATTAAAATTGATGATCAACTACTTTCTGGTTGATACACTCGCCTTTTATATCAGAACAATTCATTTATTGTTCTAATATTAAAGACGAACCAATTTAAATGAGATTTACTTTACTTTACTTCGTCATCCACCTGATGCGTGATAATTAGTTGAGAGGTTAGGATGTTTAATTTCTAACTGATGGAATGCTCGATTTTTTGCATCATTCTTTTTAATACTCTTTCTTTCTATATTCTTTCTCTAATACTGTTATGCTAGCAATTAAGGTTATCATTAACAGCTACTTCGAAGTATTCTGAATGATAGAGATAGGAACAGATTAATTTACAAAAATTACAAATGAAGGGAAAATAATAGTAATAGATAAGTTTTTGGTTTATGAAATAATTATTAAAAGAAAAAAGAATTATTACAATACAATACAAGAATATCAGTCAATCATACTCTTTACAAACACGTCACTCACTCTCACTCTAATATCCTACTAACCTTCTTCCTAACTCAGTCAAGACAGGAGGAGGTATAGTATTTAATGTTGGAGGAGGGCCATATAATCTCGGAGTCTTCGGGAATTTCTTCCCCTTATGAGGCCAATGTGACGTCATATCCAGATTTTCAAACCATTGGATCTTCTGTCTTAGATTCGTTTCCGTTGCTAAACTTCTTGGAGTATAACAAACATAGATAATATTCCTTAAATTTGCTTCGGTTCTCTTCCTTGATGGTTGAACACCACAGTGAATAGTGCGACTATCCCAGAGAACTAAAGAACCTTTAGGACACTCAATATAGACCTGATCCAATCCTTGATTTGCAAACCACTCCATCTGAGCATCATCAAGTTTATACCAATCAACATCAGACTTTCCTAACTTCTTTTGTCTCCTAGCATAGTCAGCGAATTGTGCATGCATTCGATGACTTCCTTTTAAGACAGTCAAAGTTCCATCATATTCACGTATATCATTTGATGTAATCCATCCTTGATAACATTCAAATTCATTACGATTTAATGCTTGATCACAATGAAGATTTAAAGAACGTGCTTTCTCTCTCCATCCTTTACCAGTAATCTCAGGTGGAAGATGAATAGAAGTACCATCAAAACTAACTAATAAATCTTCATTATTAACATTCCATAATTGTGCAAAGATATTCACTACTTTAGGATTTTGTCTAATATCCCATATATATTGTGCATGACCAAAGGACCAGTTTTGTATAAGCATTGAATTCTTTGGCATTAATTCATAATATTCTCTCCATGTTGTAGTATCATTCTCTTGAAAACGATTTTGTGTAATATAGGATAATGTTTCAAACATTTTATAATTCATTTCATTACATTCTTCATCATTTAATACATTTGGTATGATTACATAACCATCTTCTCTTAAACGATCTTTCATCTCTTCTATTGACATTGACATCCTTCAAAATCAAAGATAAATTCTATACTCAAATAGTAATAAATCTTTCCAATATACTATCACAATGATGCTTCAAATTGGATTTAATTATGACTTTATATATGTCTATATGTTATATGTTATTGTTCTTGTGTGAGGAAAGAGACAAGAGAAACTTGGGAGAGTGGTATTTAGGTGAGCTTATGAGGTGTGTGCGGGTGGAACAAGAAGGATGTTTAGGATATATGTAATGTTAGTTAATAGAGTTTATCATTGAGGTATGACAAAAAAATAGCAAAAATAGAAATTGAAACAGACAATGAAATTAAACTTCTGGAAACAAAGGTATAGATGTACATATTAATATCAATACAAAATTTCCCCTCCTAACTTATGTGTACATATCATTGTATAGCTGATAAACATTATCATAGATCTTTGTTGCTTTCGAATACAATTCAATCGATCTTTTATGATTGTTATTCTTTTCTTCTTGTACTCCTTCCTCATAAATCTTCAGAGCTTCTCTTTGTCGCTCTGTCAATTCTCCCACCTCATCGGACTGAATCTTCTCATAGATGATATCCGTTCTTACAAAATACTTCAATCCTGAAAGAACTGTCGCTCCTTCATGAAGTATTTTCTGGTTGAAGATTAAGCACATGCCTGGTTCGGGCTTCAATGACAGCGGCTTGTCCTCATCCTCGTCGAAGTAGAAGATCGTCTCACCACCAGTGAAATCATCATTTAAGTAAAGCATACATGTCTTCATGGTGCGTATTTTCTCACGATCTGGATGATAGCCCTCATCACAGTGTGGTTTAAAGAAATGTTGTGGGAAATATTTACACGAACGAAAGTTATCATTTAACTCCTTCTTACGCCATACACCTGAGGTATGGTGATTTGTATGGAGAGTTGGATGTTTCCCATGAATTTCTAGGGTATCATCGAGGTAAGGTGTAATTCTCTCCCACAGTGTGTCTCTTAGGACAGGGTTATAGTTGATGATTCTTTCGTTATTGCGGTAATTGGATGAATAGACCTTTGAAAGTGATAAGAATCCATGATTTTCTCCTTGTTGAATCAGTTGATTGCATTCTTCTTGGGTAAATAAATTATAAAGAACAAAACAAGCATTATCTGGTAAAAGATTCTCTTGTCGAACATTCAAAGGATTGAAGTTCGAATCAACAACAAATTCAAAGGTTAGTATCTCAGATTGCTCTAATTGCATTTTATGAGTTTGTTTGAATGATCAATCTCGTTAAACCCCTCTTACAAAGGCATTCAATCGTCTAAGAACTAATAGTGTTGAATGATTGAGAAACATAGGACATCTTCCTTTTATTCTACGCTGTAAGGAAGAAACCACTTCATCTTATTATTATACGCTATACCAATCTCGTTAGAGAAGAAGTAACGTAAGACACGTCATAATATCATTAATTACAAATTCATTTATCATCAGAATGATTCAGATTTTATTATTATTCACCATATTTCTCTTATCATTTGATCATGAGGTAGCTGGATATTGGATTCGTTCTCAAGTTGCGAGCTCATTCGTTCCAAAACGAGGTAGTATTCGTATGACGGGTAATCCGGATTATTCGATCCCTGATCAACCAAAGAGATTCGCTCAAGCTGTGGCTGAAAAGAATGAAAGGGTTTTAAATATCGAAAAGTTCTATGATCCATCTTTTGTGAAGGGAAAGACTGTTCTTGTGACTGGAGGTAATCGAGGGATAGGCCTCGCTATCGCCACTGAACTCAAGAATCAAGGTGCAAACGTTATCGTAACCACTCGAACTCCAGCCACTCTACCAGGAATTGAAGTAATAGATGGAATTGATGTCGCAGAGAATGATAGTGGAGAGAAATTAGCTGTCAAACTAGGAAAGCGTAAAATTGATATTCTTATTAATAACGCAGGATACTTCTATGTACCAGTTGAAACCATTGATACATTAAATTTTGAAGAAGAAAAGAAAATGATTGATATTTGTGCAATTGGTCCTTTACGTATTACCTCAGCTCTTGTGAAAGCTCATCTTCTTTCAGAAGGTTCGAAAGTTGTAATTATCTCCTCTCAAGGTGGATCGATTGCTTGGCGATTCACCCAAAACCCGACAGGTCACGATTATGGTCATCATATGTCAAAGGCAGCTGCTAATATGGCAGGAGTACTATTGGCTCAAGAGTTACGAGGGAAGGGCATTTCAGTTCGACTGTTGCATCCAGGCTTTAACAAGACTGACATGACAAAGAAGTATGAAAAGATATGGGAGATTGAAGGAGCAGTGGATAGTAGTATTGGTGCGAAGAGAGTCATTCATGAGATTGGGTTACAGAGTATGGAAAACACTGGTTCTTTCGTTAACTGTGAAGATGGTAAAGCTATTCCATGGTAAATGTTGACTCCTAGACATAGTTTAACATTGAACAAAAATTCATCTGTAAGTAACTTAAGTATTTCAACCATCTTAAAAATGATAGGCGCGACCCACAAAAACGTAATTATGATGAAATCTATAAGCGAAGATTTCCCGACAGAGACTAAAGAATAACTAATAACCCTTCCTTTATCCTGTCTCGGTCGGGAAGAAGATTAAGAGGATCTTAGAAAAGAGAAAAACTAAGTATTATAAAAAGAGGTATTATAAATGTAGTCGCCAACATTTTTGATTGGCTGACAGGTTGTAATTTCATGAAATAAATTAATCAATCATGAACTTTCATGGAACAAATCATAGCAGATATCATCTCTTCTTTATTATTATGATTATTTTCACGTTTTTCTTCCTTCTTTTTTCTATTTTCATTAGAAACGAATCTTTTCCCTCCTTTGAATCGAATCTCCCCACTATTTCATCACCGTCTCTCTCCTAACCTATAATTCCTTCTATTTTCCTCTCTTTTTCCGAGAAAACTTCGTGGAATTCCGAGTTGAAATCTCGTTGTTTCAGTGAGATTCTCTATAATTTGATTCATTAGAGAGAAGTTATATGAAGGTGAAACTCATTTTAAAATAGCTCTTGATCTCTGACAACAATTGATAAAGTGAAACAAGGTAAAACAATGAGCCAAATTACCTCGATCAAACGTGGAGAAACTGAAATCTTCATTGTGGATCCTTCTCACTCAGATCCGGAAGAATGAGAGGAACAAATTATTTACTGTTTGGAAGAAAGAGGTTGTATCTTGGAACCTGCTAGTAGGAATGAAATTAGAATGATCTGTCGCTGTGCGAAGAGTCCTTTTTATGTTTCTGAAACTTCTTTCACAGAAACTTGTCCAGAAGGTGCTAAAGTTCGTTACAATCCTCTTGAGGATAAGATCGGAGTTCCTTTAACATGGGAAGTAAAAACATTATTTCAAGTGAAAAAGAGAAAGAAGAACGTTTCTTTTGCGTTCGTCGTTCCAGGGGATGCCAGAGTGGATAGAGAAGAGATGAGAAACACTAATCCCGGATCTCTCGAGAAAGGACTTCGTCAGGGACGCGTGACTCCTGTTTCCATTGATTGGATGATGCAGCAACTCGGGAGGCGAAGTGAAATGACCATTTTGTATGATGAGGATACCTTTAAAGATCTCCCATACATCACCAATAACATTGCCTCGAATACTCTTTCACTCACCATGACCTCATCAGACTACTTGGCAATGATGCAAACTGTTTCTCTCAATAATATTATTGAAGAATTTGCACTTACCACAGTTTAAAAATTCATATTTTTTCGAATGATATTTACTGTAAATATTTTGTAAATGATATTTTTATACACCCACCCTATATTTGTTTATAGCCGTGAATGATTGCGTTTAGATGGAAATCTTGATAAAAAGAAATGTATAATTTTGTGATATTATAAATTTGATAAGGTTTGTAGAGACTATTTGAGATGTCACTTTTTCCATTGAATTGAATTGAATTGACTACAAAAGAATAGACAATTCACAGTAAAGTAAAGTAAAGTAAAGCATCTTAAAGATTGATTGTTTTGATTAGGATCTTATCTTATTATCAGAAGTAATTGTTATTCATATCAAACTCCTTGCTGGTATATTATCAATATGATATAGCGCAATTTCTTGACATGTGCAACAATTGCTCGAATGAAAATGCTCGAAAACACAAACGATCATAGTCCGGACCATTTATAGGTGAAGAGAGTATAAGTTTTATGTTTGTCTTAGTAGGATATACTCTTCTCTTCTTTCTCGAAATTGAGGAATAAAGTCGCAATAAGGCCCATAGCTTCTGAATGGCAGAGGTTTTCGTTCAAATGTAAAAGTAAATCGTAAAGGTGATAATCTCCAAAAGTCATCTAAAGGAAATGCTTTTATCGTGACAAGGACTAGGACTACCCGTTGGATATGAACAGCTTGCATCAATAAAGCTTGTTGGTGCGAATCATTCAAGAGAAAATGTTCAGAACAACAATGTAAAACTAGATCTTTTAAAGACCTTAATTGTATTAATTCATCAAGCTCTGTGGGTAAAGTTATCTCTAATGAAGTCACTCCATTGTACTCCAATAAACTCATACTCTGATGTTTGGGTTTTACTTTCAGATATTTTACTCGCTCCAGATTAATTGAATTGATCATAAGACTATCACAGTCTAAGATCTGAATCGAATTGCTTTGACTTAAGAAACTAAAGTCAGTAATAAGGTCACATTGTGAGATCTTAGCAGATAGTAGTTTTGTTGTTATTCCTTCCAAGGAAGAAATCTGCATCTGATCGATCTCAATAACTCTCAATTCAGTAAAATCAACAAGATTAATTCCGGACTCTGAGCAATTTGATAATTTAAGAACAATAATGCAGTTAGGCGAAAGAATAGAGATTGAGGAAGGCAAACAACGATAATTAGAAATCTCTAATCTCTTTAACAAAGGAGCATTAATCTCTAACGTAGGTAATTTATTTATCTCAAAGTTCTTGTGGACAAATATTGTTAAACGGATAGCTTCTTGTAAAGGTCCAAGGAGAGAATGTTCTAAAGCCACCGAAGAGGCTTCACCTAGATATATCTCAATATATTTTGAATATTGAAAAGCTTTTGAATAATTAGAAATACGATTACATTTAATAATTTTAATAATATTATTATAATTTAATGATGAAATATCACGAATATTATCACATTGAGAAAGTGTTAAGGTAGGTATTCTTCCTAGACAATCAATATCTTCTATCCCAGGACAAAATACTAATGTTAGTGAGTGGAGACTGGTATAATCAGAGAGATGTAAGCCTTCAAGTTTTAAAATAGGTGCGAAAGTTACTTCTAAAGACTCGAGACCTTTCACAACAGGAACATCAACTACTTCTCTACAGTTATATGTAAGTGCGAATTCTTTCACTCCCATATTAGATTGATTCACTTCTTCGATGTAAGATCGCAAGAACGCTGATGTTTTGTCTGCACTCCCACGAGAAATTGGGATCAATCCTAAACGGGGCACACGATCTATCCAACTGGGAAGGCTGAGGAACCTGCAACTACCCATATGAATCTGAAGGAAAGCGAATGATAACTTGGTTTCTGGGCCAGGAAGATTATAAGGTGCATTAAGACATGCAAATTGTAATTGTTTAGATGGATTATCAATCAGCCCAAGCAGCTTATCACGATAAGCCTTATCTTGGAAGATGCGATCATTACTACTATTCATCATTTTAACCTGACGAACGAATTTGACGATTTGCCTTGAAACATATTTACTAATCTTAGCAAATTCTAACTTTTCTTTATCCTCTGCGAAGGATAGAATCTCCAAATATAATAAATCTGGTAATTTTAACAAAGTCGACATGAGTTGAGTATTTTCCCGAATTCACAACCTAATTTTACGTTTCGTTATTTCACTGTAGTCTCCTTTCTTCTGTAATCATTTCTTATATGATAATATCTCCAACCATGCCCACAGTTAAACTATTTGCTAAAGCCCACAAGCAGCGTCTCGCGACTCCTCGCATTTGAATCTTCCTACGCGAATGGCTAAAGAACTAAATATTGATCGAACTGCCCAATGTAGCTTCTGTCTAATATGTTCCAAAAACGGTCGTACAGGAAATTCGATTTACCGGATAGTAATGCATATATTGTTAAGATAAGGGAAATATTGCCAATAACCGTTAAAGAGAATTTTTCGATAGATTGATGAAGGGAATATTGTTTGTTGGCCTTTTGTGGATTCTATTGTCTCTTGATTGGAAGCCTACTCAATGTGCGTGGCAAAGACCAACAAGAACGGCTTTACTCCAGCCCATTATCAAAGAGATAATCGTTCAAGAATGGAAGCAACCTTCCATTCCATTCCAAGCTCAACTACTACAATGGAGTCCTGGCTTCTATGAACTACGAATTACCTTACATAATGGTTCATGTATCGAAGAAACCATGGTTCTTGGTAATAAAACCATCGCTAATACGATGAGAGATCAATCTTTAATCTTTAAACATCTTGGACCAGATGAACTTCTATTTCAAGTCGAAGGGAAAGTACTTCTTGCTTTTACTCCTCATTATGATAATTGTGGTAAATATTCACAATCTTTTACTATCTTACATGCTGGTGTTTATCATCTTTCTCTCATTCGACAACGTCAGCATTACACAGCGATCTTAGACGGATATAATTACCCTCCTATCGTCTATGAAGAGCTTGTGAATCAGTGGCTTGTACTGAATCAGACCTTTGATCATCTTTTGACTCTCCACCCACCAAAATGCTTTTACGGTGACAGTGAGGGGGTATGGAAGATGACATCATCTAGTCCTTTCCTCAACTCCTCCTCTCTGGACATCATTACAGAGACAAGAAAAACATTCCCAAAACCTTGGACGTTTGATCGTGGAGAGAATCTCACCCTTCCTATCTATGTGCCTATCGAATATCCCATGAAGTTGTCAGAGAACTGCTCACGGAAAGAGGTGAATCAATTCTCTTGGACGAGTGATGGGTGTGGTTGGAACACCATTAACGCTGAGGCTGGTATAAGATTACTTCTGAATAGGAAGATCATCTTTTCTGGTGATTCTCATATGCGCACTCTCGCCAATCACTTCATACACTACCTCTGTGGAGTGAAGGTTGATGCTACCCTCAAACAACCTATCTACACTGATATCTTAAAAGATCATCTTCATTGTAACTCATTGCAGATTGCCTTCATTGAAGATCTTCTCTGTGAGAAGGTTCCTGTCTTTCCCACCCCTAATCTGACGTCATCGCAGCCTAACTATGCTGTCGGAGGCAAGACACATCATCGTGCAGCTCGTAGTCATTCGCATTCTTATCCAAGTCATAAGAAGGCGAATGATAGTCCCTTCCTAAGAAAAACACCAAATTATGACGCGAATGCCGACCACGTTATTGTTAACTGTGGTCATCATCCTGCAGCCTACGCTAAATACACCATCGAAGAATACAGTGACGCAGTGCGAGACCACATTTACCGCCTGTTCTCTCACGGATATAATACAAGAATACTGATGTGGTTAGAATCAGTGCCAGAGCCAATACGTCAGGATAGTTTCGTATTCCTACACCGAGATCGCCGTACTTTAGATCGTCTCCGTCTCTTTAATCTCGTGGCAAAGGAGATTATCAAGGATAAAGGCATTGATTATATCCCTTCCTTCACAGCTATGTTACCATTTGCTAATAAGATATGTGATGTTGGACACTTTACACCTTTCGGAAGTAATATGCCAATGATTCAACATATTCTCCGACGACTACAGCAAGAGATGGATGTTTAATATAAGCAGTATTCAGAGAATAATGTATATAGAAGGTGGACAGCTCTTTGTATTTTATTATTAATGAGACTGTTCTAGAATAATATTCTTATAATCAGCGGGGAGAGCTCTGGACTGTGGGAGTCATATAGGTTTCCTTCTAATCTTATTAGGTGGCATTGAGTAGTTTATATGTCTTGATATTTGTTTCTTTTTTTTTCTGGTAATTTCATCTAATATCGATTGCAACATATGATTCACGTGCAGTAATACCACCAATTGTAAGATGTGGATGACCTAGATGTTCTATCATTTGTTCATAATCTCTCTTCTTCTTAGATGATCGCAAGTTTTTCTCTCCATCAATTAACTCATTAACATCAATAACACGAGGATGAAGAGCTGAAAAGAGTCTTGTTGTTAGTTGGATGGTCTGATAATCTTCTTGCTTGGTGGTCCTGTCCTCGACCCTAGATGATTGATAAAGATTAAAGATAGCCACGTCATCAACACCTTGAATCGGTCCTGAGCCTAACTCTCCCCTAACAACGCATTAAATAATTTTATTGAGAGGTAAAGGCTTCACTTACATCACTATTAGTCGCTGCGAGGAAGTGAGGAGACAAGAGAGCTTACTACCACACGTCACTGCAACGACATTATGATTATCATCACCTAAGAGATGATCATCATCTAATTGTGATATTCTCTCAGGATAGTTAATTATTTGTTCAGCATGCTTTCCTGTTTGATCGAGTAAGGTACCGAGTTGTCCGAACTTATTCCATCCCATCCCAAACACGTCATTCGATCCCTTCGCTACAGCGATGGTGTGCCATGTACCACACCCAACGAGTTTGATTCCCATAGGAATAGCACTTGCATTAAAGTCTCCAACTCCCACTAGGGCTTCTACTCTCCTAGGTGTGTATATATGATCGTCGGTATCGTGGCCTAGTCGGTAGTGACTCCCACAGCCGAAGGTGTAAAGATAACCATATGGTTCTGAGATGACAGCAGAGTGATTCGATCCTGCGGCTATGTAGAATACTCTTTCAGAAAACGGAAGGTCTAGTTTACGCAGCTGTCCCTCTGTGGAGAGTGTGTTCTCACCGAGACCAAGCTCACCAAACCGACCTCTACCGATTGAGAAAACACTCCCATCTTCCGTTAGCACCAGAGCATGAGATGATCCACAAGCAATAGAGGAAATCTTTTGGGGAAAGTGAAGAGGTTGTGGGAGATAGGATCCATTCTTTAGATGAAATCGTCCGAACTCACAATACATAATTGACTTCTCTTGGGAAGATTGATCATCTGAAAACAGCAAAACAAAAGATTCTCCACTAAATATTAGAGGTTTTGAATTTTCTGATAGGGAGGCCTTGATTAATTGTAAGAAATCTTCAATAAACGCTTCCTTCCTTCTCTTATAGAGAGTTGGATCTCCACTTCTAAGGACAATATCATTGGTGATAGAAATTTGACCACTGAACCCAGCTTCTAGTTGCCTATTTGTATTGTTCAATGAGCCTACTTCTGGATAGATCCTCACAGTATCTCTGTCATCCCATCCAAACACTGCAAGCATGTCAATATTAATACTGTAGAATTCACTATCGGTGATACGGTAATGTCGGTTTATAAGTCGGTAGCTGATCGGTAAATCGACAATCTTTTGAAGATTTCTACTTGTAACATCTAAAAAACTCTTAAACATTATTATATTACAACAGAAATGTCACATGTTTCTCATCATGATCAGACCCGAACAGGAGTAGGAAAGACTGCGATAGGCGTTGCAGGATTTCGTGCAATGGAATCGTTGAAACCGGTGGAGGATCGTTTGATTTATGATGAATTTGCTATTAGGATTGCTGCCAAGTATCCGCTTGAACAAGAATTTATGAAAATTTATTCACAAGAGAAGTTAGATGCGATGATCAATGGATTAGCGGTAAGAACAAGAAAAATTGATGAAGAAATCATCGCCGACTTGGATTCTTCTGCTCAAGTGGTTGTGATCGGAGCAGGGTTAGACTTCAGACCTTGGCGACTTCATCAATACTTTGAAGGGAATGAGGAGAAACTCGCTTCTCTTGCATCTAAGAAGTGGTTTGAGATCGATTTCAAAGAGATTCTTGACTTCAAGACAGAGTTCCTAACACCCTCTGCTGACTCGCCTGCTGTTACCAGCAAATTCAACTACAATTTCATCGTCGGCAATGCCTGTACTGACGATTGGGGTAAAGCATTATTTGATCATGGCTTTGATGCAGGTTCAAAGACAATCTGGTTGTTGGAAGGATTCACAGGATACCTGACAGAGGAGGAAGTGCGTCGCGTGTTCACGACCATCAAAGAAGTGAGTGCGGTTGGATCGAAAATGATTGCAACTTTCTTAGGTCCTAACTACAAGGCAGCTCTTGACATGCATCGATTTAAGACAGACCGTCCTGCAGAGTTTCTGACAGAGTGG
>VKHI01000307.1:0-23930 GCA_015145745.1 Poterioochromonas sp. DS
ACTCTCCTAAGTTGAGTGCGGAATGACGTAAATAGTGTAAAGAAATCGGCGTAATCAAGGCGGGGGGTGTAAAGAAACCAGATGGCATGAAAACGATTCTTTACACCATTGCTCACTCAGGGCGGAACGATTCGAGTGGCGAAAACATTATTTCACCTGCATCCGTATACGGATCGGCCCCTCTATCCGTATACGGATCGGCCTCGAGCTTGCGGGTGATTTGTTGAGTGGGTGAATTCCGAAAACAAGGAAATCCAACAACGAAAACCCGAAAACCTTTGATCCGTGATGATAAGGCCGAACAGCTGTGTACAGGCTCGCGATTTTCGATCAAAAAGAAGCGCTTTTTGGTCGGTTCGTTATTTTTGAAGAGACAGCATAGAAATCAAGACAACTTGTACTATATAGCTTCATTTTGACCAATTTTCAGCTTTTCTTGTGTCAAGTTTGATCCTCGTTCCAGTTATAAATACTCACATTAATTACTTTCTTTGAATTATTTGATCGTGAACTTTGAACATTAAAAAGTGCAAGTTAATTTGACAGTGCTTTCATTACTGAATCAATCCACCAGAGTCAAAAAAGAAGAAGTTTTAGAAATTTTTAATTGATAAATTATATCTACTGTCAGAAAATATGTCGAGCAATCCCACAATAATTACCAATGTTCTGAGTCCTAACAACCCTCACATTACTAACTTTGATCCACGTGAACGTTACGTGCTTCAAGGAATTTTAGGTGAAGGTGGATATGGGCGAGTTTACCAAGCATTAGATACTGTTCGTCAACAATTAGTTGCAATTAAGATTATCGATCTGGAATCTGCGGGAGATGAAGTACAAGATGCTCATAGGGAAATCGCTGTGATGGCAAACTTACACTGCCCTCATCTGATCCAATATTATGCTTCTTATGTTATTAATACAAACCTTTGGATTGTGATGGAATACCTTGATGCAGGATCTTTATTAGATATTATTAAAGAGCTTGGTCCCTTACCTGAGAGCTTTATTGCATATATTATTAAAGAGATTTTACTTGCTTTACAATATCTACATCATGAAAGAAAGATTCATCGTGATGTGAAAGCAGGAAATTTATTAGTAGGAAGTGATGGATCAGTGAAACTTGCTGATTTTGGTGTTGCGGGACAATTAACTGACTCTGTTGATAAGAGACAATCAAAGATTGGAACTCCTTTCTGGATGGCACCTGAGGTTATTACTGAGTCAAAATATGATGGAGGAGCAGATATTTGGAGTTTGGGTATTACAGCGATAGAGTTAGCGACTGGATTACCACCTTATGCTCAGAAAGTTCATCCATTCAGAGTTATCTTACTCATTCCGAAGGTAAGCCGGTGTCTTCCCTCCATCTCAAAAAAAGTTGATTTCAAGTTTTTATGTTATAGAATCCTCCACCAGTGTTAGAAGGAGATTTTTCTGAGACTTTTAAGAACTTCGTGGCGAGTTGTTTAGTGAAAGATCCTTTACAACGACCAACTGCCACTCAACTTTTAGAGCATCCTTTTGTGAAAGATGCTGTTAGATCTGAAGGATGGAAGACCTTTATCGCTGAGAAGGTAATTCATTCGTCTTAATTCTTCACTTCTTTGTTAAACTTCTGCTGCTGTATCAGGTTATGGTGAACAGATATGTACCTGAGCGAGATCCCTCATCTGAATTAGTTCGTACAGGTTCCAATGATAGTAACTGCAGTAATTGGAATTTAACTCAAAAGACTGCTGGTTCCAGTTCATCTCGACATCGAAATGCTCAAATTGCTAGCAGCAATAGTGGGAATCTAAATCCTTCCTCTTCTTCTTTTATTAATGTTCGCACTCCACGTCAAGGTTCAATTTCAAGAGGTTTAGCTATCGAGAATACAAATGGCTTCGATGATATTATTATAAATTCACCACGCACTCCTGCTCGGAATAACAGTGAAAGAAATTTAGAAGAATTGATGACTATCAATAGTCACACACCTCGAGGATTAATGAGCCCAGGTCATCGTCAAAGGCAAATATCATCACCACGTGTTCCTCTTCCAGATGATAATCTTTCCCTTGGTGGCGGTTCTACGAGATCAAGACGAGGATCTGGAAACAGTGAGACTTTACTCATCCTCGCGAATAACGCTGGTGTCAGTAGTGTCAGTAGTGCTACAGCGAGCAGTGGAACCGGGGCTAGTAATAATAATACAAGTATTGCTGGAAGTGGAAAGATTCATTCGAATTTGATGGATTCTGAATTAACTCCTCCTGCTCGTGTTAATCCTCTTAGACTTCCTTCAACTGGATTTGGTATTAATAACTCTGACCAATCATTCCTCCCGCCATTGAGCAATCCTTCTGCCACCAACACTAACTTAATACCAGAAATGATTCATGTAGAGCCAACTTCCAGCTTATATCGTGATATGCATAGCAGTATATCAAATAGTTCATCAAGAGATTATGATGCTGGGAGTAGCTTGCATGACAGTCGCTCGCAATTCTCTTCATTCATTCAGAACCCAAATCAATCTTTACTTTCAATCCGTGGGGTTAATTCATCTTCCAGTCAGCAGCTATTAGCAGGAGCGAAACAAGGATTAAGTGATGCAAGCAAGGCGAAGTCTATGCCCAACATGAACTCCTCGCTCACAAGTAGTGGTTCCATTGCCTTCCCTTCATTAAATAATGGACCTCAACCAGGAGTTTTAGGTCAAGATGAATTGATTACATACTTCCAATCATGGAAACAAAAGGAAGATTATTATCTCAATGAAATTCATCGTTTAAAAGAAGAAAATTTGCGATTACGATCAATATCAAAACCATTTTTATCGACAGTTTCTGTATTAGTTCGTAATACCAATAAAGTTGGTGGTGTCGCTGGTGAAGGTAGTAATGCTAATGGTGGTAATGTTTCTTCTTCTTCTTTTGATCATTATCTTGGAACAGGAAATAATAGTCACAATAATTCCTCCAATCAACTTGCGGCAATTTTCCATAGTATGAATTCAAATGCGAATACCAATACGAATGCCACGACCAATGGCGGCCCCGGCGGGACAGGAAGTGCGGGTGGTGGTCATCTAAAGTCGAGTTCGTCGTTCAAGGACATACAGTCGATTTTATCGATTTCTTCGGATGACACAACGCCTGGGCCGTCTCGATCGTTGTCCCCTGCTGCTGTTGTCCGGGATGATATCTTTGCTGACTTGGCTTCCACTCATCCGAACCATCCACTGCTTCAGAGGCAGCTTGCATCAGCAGCCTCCTCGACAAACTCGTTACTAATGCCGCAACAAGCTCCTCCTCCACCCGATGAGTTGCAAACGAAAGCTTTAACAGATCATCCGAGTGAAGAGAAAAAAGGAGAAGATGACGAAGGAGGTGGAAAAGAAGGTAATGAAGATATTTTGTTAAGGCAGTCCTCATTCCAGCTTCCTCCACTGCCTCCAGCTCATCATCAAAGTTCGAACAGTGGCGTGCCTTTAACTATATCTGTCTCTCAATCATATGATGATGGAAATCATCATCATTATCAGAATCCTAACTTTCTCAAAAGCGAGGAAACTGTTCCTTATCCTGTTCCAGTCATTGAGAGAGGAACTGCTCCAGTTAGCGGGGGAGCAAGAGTCATGGGTTATGGAATTGGCGATCCTTCAAGATCCCTTGACAGTGTTCATCCTTCTTCTATGATAGCCGACCCTCGTAGTCATTCACTTGATTCTGCTGACTTTGAAACGAAGCATCCGACTATTAAGCAGTTGCTGAAGACACCGAAGTTTGCTACAACGCCGACATCGTCCAATAACCCATCCAGCAGTGAATTGCAAGCTCAGCACCGAAAATTCCTTGAAACTATTGTTGAACATCATCTCCAACAACCTTCCTTCGTTTCCACGACGTCTATTACAGCAGAGAGTGGTACGGCTCCAAGTACAGGAGGTGAGGGAGGTGGTGGAACTGTCGCGAGCTCCTCAAACTCCGGCAAGACAAATCAATCAGGATCAGTTGGTTCTCGTTTAATGGAAGCTGTGATCAAACCAACATTGCAAGAAGTGAAGCAGCGGATAGAGAGGAATATCTATACACCAGAGGTAGTCACTTCGAATAAAACAGCAGAGAAAAAGGAAGGTCAAGATGATACCAATACAGGAGCAAGTGAGAAAGCAATTAATAAAGAGGCAGAGATTAAAAAACAGCAGCTAGAAAATATTTGGTTATTGTTAGCTACTGGCTTCACAGCGTTGGAGAAGATTCTTAGTACTCCTTCTGCTCCCTCGAATGATCCTTCGACAACCTCGATACATAATTCGGGGGATCCTATGCAATTATCAGGAACTAAAGATTCGACTTTCAAGCCTGTCAGTGTCAATGGCAGTGAGGGCAGTGGATCTTCTTCGAACATGTTGGTTGACTTCGCTTCATTGGTTACATCATTCACTCTCAGTGAGTTAGATGAACAACCTTGAAAATAGTTGATTTAGAGAAGACGAGTGCTCTGTGTTTTGTGGTATTTGAAGATTTTTGTTTTGGTAGTGTGTGACTGATTGTCAATAACAAAGGATGAGATTGGAATTGCATCGATATGATATGATATAAGGGGGGTTTTTTAACAGTTAATTTTTGTTTTGCTTTCATAATTAAAATAAGACAAATATGAACAAACGACATCTAATCAAAACAACACATTAATCTGACATACAACCAGACCAATATAATTTCAGCAATAGCAACAACAATAATAAAAACAGAAATTATATTCATTCTATATAATTATTCAATAACTTTTATTAGTTTTCTTATTATCTTTCTTCCCTATTTTTCTTTTGACATTAATTTCATTACATGATGATGAACAATAAACTCAAATAAAAATGATGGAGGTGAAAAGGTTCCAGGAAAACAATAATGAAGATTATCAGAGGAAAAGATATTCTCTTTTCCCTGTAAAGCCTTTCTTTGATAAAATTGATGGTTTGCGATAATTGTTACAGAAAGATTGTAAGGTAATGTAGCTTCAGATGAAAATACTTCATATAAAATCTCATTCTTTTGTCTGTATCCAGTAAACTCTAATGATGCGTAGTCTGGTAAATCTGCATCAACTGAAGGAAGAGCAAGGAAATAGATGTCTAACTGATATTCTCTTTCTTTCTGGAGCATTGCAAGATAATACACTAAAGCTTGTAATGTCTCTCTGAATTCTTTATTCCCATCTAAGACATGGAATCGCTTGATATACCATGGTCCTGCATTCAGTACTAATACTCGAACAGATCTTGGAATGTTTTTCAAGTAAGAGAAGTAAGAGGAGCGCTGTGGATTATCCTTTCGTTCACCTGTAATACGCCTTCCATCTGGACATCCTTTACAAGGAAAGGGGAAGTACTCACTACTTGTTTTCTGACCATCTGTGACAAGATAGGTATGATTCGTCAGACAAGAAGGATGACAAGGTAAACCACTGCGAAGGAATTGATTTAATTTCCAATAAATCTTTAGCACTGAAGAAGTCTTTGACAAGTATTTCACACCTTTCAAACCTTCAAGATTCGACTGGATTTCACACTCTGCAGAAACTGCAAGTTGTCTGGTTAAAGAATCACCGGTGATATAGAAATACACATTATCACTCTCACCCTCTTCAACTGGATACTTCGAAGCAACAAGGGTATTTGTTGTATTCTTTTTTCTACCAGCAGCAGAAGTACCATACAAATTGAACTTGCTAAAAATATTGTCATTATTGATCAAATAATGATGTAAGTAAAGCAGTGATGTTCGGAGAGGAAGGATCGTACAGTGTGAATCAGGGAAGTATTGTAAAGCATAATAAGGAGGACATTCCAATACTGAAAACTGTACATGATAATTTGGACATGTTTCCCATTTATTCTCATCATGTATGAGATAATTCTCATCATATTGCCATTTTCCTGGTATAATATTGGAAATATCACAGTATGTAGAGTGATGGAACCTTTTAAAGGTCAATGGCTGTTCTTGGCCAAGATGCTGCACTTGCAAGATGCCGTTCCTTTTCAGAGAAAAAGTAAGTGATTTCTTTAGGATTCCTACAGTGATGTTTTGTAAGGTAAATTCGATGATGGGAGATGTCCCAGCAGTCATATTCAAAGAAGGAATATCATGCCAGAATAAAGGTTTAACTACATGGATTTTCCTTTTTCCTTCTTCTTCTTTTCCTTCATGTATACGAACAACGAGGAAAGGGTACTTAGTTTGAATCTTAACAATCGGATGGTGACAAGTCTCACTATTGTTATAGAGGCAATATTTCCCATCAATCTCGATATGATGATCATTTGAAAGTCCACCAAATAAATGAAGAAAAAAAATTTGGACAAACAACAACAATACAATTATCATTCTTTCAAGAGGCTAAAAGCGTTGTGGTTGTTGTAATGGTTGATGATTGTTGCTTCTTCTGTGATGTTTCCGCAATCATCGGAAAGCGTAATTTGACGATAGTCCACACCCGTTTTACGAAATTTTACAAGATGAAAGTACGATCGTATAAGGAAACGGTCAACAGTTGTACGACATCCATTCCAACACAACAAAAGATGAAGTTCTTCTTCTCTCAAATTGTCTCCTTGTTTGTTCTCTTTCCGACCATTATTTTTGCCTTAACGTGTAGTGATGTGTCATTACCATGTGTTGAAATTCCCCAATGTTCGAATACTGTTGTAAAAGTAGATATTAATCAATTATCTACAGGTCTTGGAACTTCAAAATCATCCTCTACTGCATCAATTTGTTATACAACTACTGGATTAAACCTTCAAATTGACGCTTATAATCAAGTTTATTATCCAAAAGACCTTTATTCCTCCTGTAATGACAATGTCTTTCTTTTAGATGTCATTGAATTATTTATTGGAGAATGTACTTCCTCCTCCAGCAACTGTAACTCCAATGGAGATACTTATTGCTATTCTGAGATTGATACTTCTCCTTATAATAAAATCTTTGAATCAGGTATCTATGCTCCTTATTTGAACCACACAGGTGTTGTGAATACATTGATTGACTGTGATACCAGTCATGTTGCCCACACCACCCGAGAGCAAGGTGCACAATGGAGAGTGAATTTAATCGTTCCTTGGGATGTAGTATATAATCCTGCTGGTTGCCCATCCGCTGCAAAGAAGGCTGTCTCTCAGCCTACGCCCACCACTGGCTCTGTCTTCCGTGGAAACATCTATCGTGTGAATGAACTTGTTGCCACGGATAAGTGCTCTTCTTCGACCTGCGAATATGTCTCTTGGGCACCAACGTATTCAAATCCGCCTGCCTTCCACGAACCAAAGAAGTTCGGATATTTTATCCTCCAATAAGCAAACTAAAACACAAGACACCTGAGATAGAATAAATGTATTCCTATGACAAAGAACATTGTGTTCATACAGTACTATGTTAGTTTTATATATTTTCCCCTCTTCTTTTTAAACAATCATAATAAATTATTGTTGAGCCTATGACTCTTCTTTTCTCACCTCATATTGCACTCTTCCGCAACACCTCCAAACCAAGGAACACATACAAAAGAAAACAAGGAAAAAGGAATGAATCACATTGGAAATTAATTACAGTGATAGTAATAAAATTAATTTACACTAATTACAATGTCCATTATCTCTATCTCGCTTACAGCTACTCTTTACTTCTTCCCTGACTTCTTCTTGGCTAATGTTATCTCCATTACAACACGAGGAAGACCATAATTCTGAATGAGATAAGCTTCTACTTCACTAGGATAATTGCCTTGGATGAGTACTTCTTTGTCCTTTGCAATACCTGGCACCGAAGATACGGACACACTGCACGCAAACCTAAGAAAGGACAATCGCAATTACTTGCCTCAAGACAAGGGAAAATATCAAAAACGTACTTCTTTTGACATGCTTTTGTGAAAAGAGTTAAGTCAATAGGATAATGATCCATACCACGCACAACTGTGACCATCTATTACAATCAAATACACAGATCAGACGTGATATCATTTATTCAGAGTGAAAGGGATAGGGTACCTTATTCCCAGCACGATGTTCAGTAAGAATTTTAATCTTTGGAATACTTCCACTTTTAATCTCTGCTGAATCAGATTGAGGGGGAGCAATCGCATGATATAAGGTAAGCTTTGAAACTAACGTTTTAAAGAATTCTTCTTTTGATAATTGATGAACTTTCACTTCTTCCTCATCAGCGTCAATCGTTTTCACGTTACTACCACTCTCTTTCCCCACTTTATCCTTCTTTTGGCTTAATTGTGACGAAGCTGGAGAGTATGAGGGCGGTGGCTTAGCTTTCGCTGCTACAGGTTGCGGAGAAGGGAGATGGATTGGTTTAAATGGTTTGGAAGGATCTCTTCCCCATCCTCCGACCTTGCTTCCACCAGCAATCTTTGAGGTAGAGATTCCAGATGAACCAGGCTTCACAGAAGAGGCAGAATTAGCCGTCGAAGTCGATAGAGCAGGAAAATCAGAAAGATCATTAACATTCTTTAACCCATCCTTATGAATCTTCAGTTTAATCTCATTACCACCTGACAGATTCAATTGATCATATATGGAAAGTGAGGAGATCTGAGGGATAGGATCAACATAACTTTCATCCTCTAGTCTCCCTTTCACCGCTTTATTACTCTCTTCTACTAATGGCATTCCATCATAGCCAGTTGGAGGGGGTGGAGGAGGTAATGCTGCTGTTCGGCACGCAGGGGGTGTTTCCTTAGCCTTCTTCTCATTAACATCACAGAACTCAGAGATCGGATCTTCGGAAGTAATTAAAAGATGAGATCTTTTGTCGGGGATCTCTAAATCATGTTTCTTTATGTATTGTAATAATAGATCTCTGACTTCAGAGAGTTGAAGATATTCACCATACTTACTAGAAGCCATAATAGCTGGTAGAAGATCATGGAAAATTTCTCGCAACTTCTTTGGAACTTTATAAAGCTCAGAAACTTGAATCTGATTCGAAGAACCGTCTTTCTTCCCTCCACTGGTCTTCACACTGTTCGATGGATCAGAAGAAGAAGAAGATTCTCGTTGAAGGATCATTGCTTTCAGCTCATCAATCTTCTCATATTTAAATTGCTTGATTAAAGAATGTTCGCGTGTAATCTTTGTTAATTTGGCAATCCCATTATCATCCTCTACGATCGTTAGTAATTGAAGTTCATTCTGGCAGTAGAAGACAAGGAAGGAGAAAACCTTCTTATAAGATGTTCTCTTGATGTTAATAGGACGAGTAATGTCAGGGATTGATTTTTGTAATTGTGACCAGAAGGTAGAGACTAATAGAGGTAATTGTTTGTCTTTGATGAAGTATTTTATGGTTATTAGTAAAGTTTGCATCAGATATTCATCATTCTCGCGGATGGAGTAACCTTCTTCTTCTTCTTCTTCTTCTGCTTCTTCCTCATCACCATCCTCTTCTTCTTCTGGTTCATTCTCGATTTTTTCACGATTCGCTTCTTCTTTCAATTCATTAGTACTTTCTCCCTCTTCTTCATCATCTCCAGCAGCAGGATCAAGTTTACCAGATGGCTCTTCTTTTCCATCAGTATCATCCACACCTCCCTCCTTCTCATTGCCAGAATCCTCTTCATCCTCATCGTAGTTTCCCATGTCTTTTGGACCATCTGAAACCTGCTCAATCGGTGTAATTTCGTGGACAGAGGTAAAGCCGGCATTCGGAGGGGTCTTGGGAGAAATCAAATCACCGTAAGAATGGTGGACTAACATCGCTTTTCCTTTCCGGGTTACTGCATTCGAGAGCTGTGCGAAACTTTTTAAAGATACACCAACCGCAAATGGAACAGGGTTTCCCACAATTCGTAAGGCACATTTCCCTTTCTCTACCAAACCTTCTAACCCCTCTAACGAGGCGATTCCAGGCCCCATGAAGTCAGCACCACGTAATACAAACCTTGACACTGGACCCCACGTAATTACTGTCGGGACTAAGCTGGGGTAAAGACTTAGTGTATGGATGGTTGGGAAGAGATTGTTTCTTCCTTCGATATCAAAGAAGAGAATGAACCCATCTAAAGAGTACAACAAGGTACGATTTACTAACTTTGTACAAGTTAGGTTACATTTATTTGGGAGAAGAGTGTTTAAATCTTCTTGATTCCTCTCAAAATAAGAAAACTGTTTCGATAAATCAGTTTTCAGTTGTTTAATTTCTTTGTTTTTCAATAAAGTTTGACTTCTTTCCACTAAATCTTTATCTTTACGAAACATAATTCACTCTTCTTTTTCTCCGAATAATAAAACCTAAATATTTCCTAAATAAACTTCAAATCCTTTGTACTAATACTTCTTGTGTTAATTCAGACTTCTTTCTTCTTCTTCTATCGCGCAAATAACTGTTGTTGTTTTCGTTTTTACGGAGAGAAGTTACGACGTAATTTCTCGTTATAATAAACCGACTTTTCTCAGGCGGCATTAATAAATCTCAAAACGAATCATAGGAATAAGAGAGAATTACAAACAAACCCATTATCATTCTATACAGACTGATTACACACTGGCACGTTTGACGAATCATATTTGAGATGTTTGATATGATCGCAGTACATACGATTGCTTATTCTTTGGCTGCATTCTTCACTTATGTTTATTTGGAATTGTTCTTTCAACTTGGTGTAATAGCGACGGGTTTGATCGCCATTTATCTGTTCTATCACAAATTTTATATTTTACCACTTCTTCTTCTATCATTGAATGTATATGCTTTCTCTACTGGTCAAGAAAATCTGTTGCATCTGACAACAGCTCTGCTTGTAATTCACTTACTCTTCTCCGCACCTAGACAGAAAATCTTGGAAAAGACCATCAACGTGCTCCATGAAGAGTTGAAAGTTGTGAAAGAAGCAAGATCAAATGGAAATGATGATAAAGATGGTGGATCCTCCAGTCCTGACATTATCTCAGAAACTATCACTGACTCGGTGACTGCAAGAAGCTCTTTAGTAGATGCGGATAAAGATCAACCAAACTTCAGTCCTCCAAACAAAGGAAGTGGTAGTCATAATAAAAATCTCATTAAACGTCGAACTCCGAAGCTGTCTCAGGCCGATCGTGATCTCATCGCAGCTGCTAGATTAGAGGCTAAGAAGGCAGAAGAAGAAAGACAAAAGAAATATATTGAGGAAAGAATTCTTTCCCCAGAAAAATCGAAAAAGTAATACATATTTATCATTTTTGCATATTTAAATCTACCATTTTCATTAATTTCATGTAAATAACAAACCGATGTCCTCATCCTCCTTTTCATACAGAAACCCTCGATTCAGTACAACGAGATCGAACTGAACTTTATATTTAGCTTCATGGAAGATGTTGAAGGTTATCCAGTGGAATGAACGACGAGATCGCACACTCGGTTTGTTTTTTTACAAAATGCAAACTGAAAATGATTGTCGTCAACTAATCTTCAGCTCAAAATATTCATTTCGAAGTCAACAACCTTACTCTATTCATGAAAAATATTCACATCTGTTGTTGTACTTACACTCCGTACTGGCTTCGATACTGCTGGATTTGCTCCAATAACTTCCGATTGTTCTCATTATCGTCTTCAGAAATTTGTTGCAAGATAAATGCAATGAGGTGAGATAGTTGAATGATAGAAATCACGGGAAAGCCATATTCCTTCTCTACTTGTTGAATCGCAGAATCCGGAGATTGATCATTAGCTCGTTCCTGACGATCAAGACATACCACAGTCGCCACGATCTTCGCTTCTGAAGCATATAATAGATTAACAGCCTCTCTAATAGCGGTACCAGCAGTGATAACGTCATCTATAATCAAGACACGGCGACCTTTTATTGGAGCACCGACCAACAATCCACCCTAGATATCGATGAGTTACCTCAAGATACATCATCATACATTCACTTACTTCTCCATGATCTTTCGCCTCTTTGCGATTGTAGCAGATGTCTTTACTTTCTCCAAATAATTCATACCATGCAATAGCGAAGGCAGTAACCAGAGGAATACCTTTATAAGCTGGTCCAAATATCACATCAAATTCAAGATGTTGATCATGAATAGCTTGCGCATAAGCTCTAAATGAGATAGATAAACAGTGAAACATTCACGATGTTAAACACTCACCTAGATAAAATTGACAAACTTTTTCCATGACAGAATAATCCAGCATTAAAGAAATATGGTGAAATTCTTCCTGACTTTAATTGAAATGAACCAAATTGTAAAACCTTCTCAGATAAAGCAAATTGAATAAATTCCTTCTGATAGATTTTTAATTCATTTGCTTCACTCTTATTATTTTCAGATAATGATTGCTTTTGAAGGAAATCTGATCGAATGACATTAATTTCATCTCGTATCATCTTTGCTGTTTCATGCATATTCGTTGATTTGGAGATTTGACGAGAAACAGAGATTAACACACCACTACCATCTTTGCGAAGCGCTGCGTCACAAACACTCTAATAATTTAGTCAGAATAAACTAAGAAATTGCATTTAAATTCATAGTTACCTTAGCATCTCCGCCTTGAGCACCAACGCCAGGACATAAGATCCATGCTGTCGGATTAATGGAACGAACTAAGCGAAGAGCAGGGATATCAGTTGCTCCAGCGACCAAACCCAAGGATCCATGATGAGAAACTTGAGAGTTCCATCGATTTACCAACTCTATCACGTGCTCATAGTTGGTTTTACCATTCAATAGACTAACATCTTGCACTTCCTATTATTCCCGTAAAATAACTGATATAGACTTGAAACAATAAGGCTCACCTTAGAAGATTTATTTGAGGTCTTGCAAAGAATAAAGGCACCTTTTCCTCCATAGTTACCAGTCACGAAAGGCTGGATGGAGTCCCATCCCATGTAAGGATTCAAAGTGACGCAATCAGCATGGAACGCGTCATATGCTGCAGTAGCATAGGCTTGCGCTGTAGTGTCAATATCTCCACGCTTACAATCGAGAATCACAGGAATATCCTTTGGGATCGCTGCAATTACTTCTTGTAGGGCTAGAAATCCCTCTGCTCCGAGAGCCTCAAAGAAAGCGATGTTTGGCTTGAACGCTGCAGCGAACTCATAAGTTTCTTCGATTATTTTGATACAGAAAGACTTGGCTGCTAGTGCAGTAGGCTCAGGTAACTGAAGTAGTTTTGATGAATGGTTAGGGAATAAACAAGGTAGTTGCAAATTTCTCACTTGCGATTGATGAGGATCAAGGCCAACACAGAGCAATGATGTTGAGTTTTGGATTCTAAGCTCTAATTTTTCTAAATACGACATGCTAATTCTTTTGATAAGATCTAAAGTTGGTCGGGTATGAGGTGGTTAATTACACGAAGTTTGTTGATTGACTTCTCTCACACACAACTCAAATTATCGATAACAGATTCATTTTTACCGGCAGAGACTGACTTGTGCTTTTTAGGTTTTAGTTTTGGGTTTTCTCTGTTGTAATTTTTATTGATGTATTTTTGATCTATTTGATTTATAGTGAATAGTGAATCAATTCTGAAAATTTTGAGTTTTAAAATCAAGAGAATTTAATTTAATGAGAGGTTATTATAGCTTTAAATCAAATCGATTCGCTTCATCTCTTTGTAAAATAAAAATGAAAGATTCCTCTTCTGGTGTTTCTGGTCTTCTACCTCTCATAATTCTCCATTCATCGTCTAAGTAAGTGATCTAATGATATTAATTTAGGAGGGAAATCTCTTTCTTTTTCAAATCCTCTTACCTTCCATAAGCGAATTTGCGATGCAGGGACGAACTTCTTCGACTGAAATTTCAAACCAAAGATATAATTACCAGTACGATCAAAATCTATTTGCCTAAGAAGAAAATGGGAGGGAAACGAAACATCAACAGTGATTGCTAGTATCATTTTGATGTGTCTTACCATGTATTAGGGTTCAATACGGATTGTCTCGCAACTAAACCTCCTTCAATCTTAGGGAATCCAATCTTGAGGTAATTTATTATTTGCCCAGCATTACCATCTAAATCTTGATAAACAGTTCCTGTCAAAGGTCCCAGCTTTCCGGCTGAAGTGGCAGGTGGGTCAAAATCAGTGTATAAGAGTCTCCAAAACCCATTCATTTTCTGAGATAAGGCAGGACTTTTCTACACTCACTATTGATAAATTTCTTGCAAATTACATACGAGGACTTTGCTTACCGTTGGATTCAGTTTCTCTAATTCCTTTACAGCAGCATCTACATCAACTCTTTGCTGCTTCGTGGCAACTAAACCGTTTGGCTGGCATTTACTAATGAGTTGTTCAATGACTACACGCTTTTCATCTCTTTGCTGCTGAAGGCCTTTCGAAGATTGTGCTTTTCCACCAAAATTGAAAAAGGAGTTGCTAATCATTTGCAGATTTCCACCTCTTTCGTGCATCTTTACTCCACCATTCATCCTCAAATGATGAATTTGAAATCCTCCATTGAGTGGAAGAAATATTAACAATAAAACAATTGAAAAGCTAGTAAGATTTGACATCAATATAAAGAACAATGATGAAGTCATTCTAAAAATTCTGGGAAGCATCGCGCTACAATATCCCTTCGATAACGGAGATCATTAACTCTTGTTACTATAGTATCGATATAAAGCAATTGCTTTAAAAGCAGTTAAGCATTTCATTTATATAGTTGTTCGTCAAATCAATCGATTTTAGTGATATAGAGATGGATAATATTGACAAACCATTGCAAGGAAAAGTCACTGGTGTGATTATTCCACCACCAGAGATTCGTGCTGTAGTTGATAAAACTGCACAATATGTTGCAAAAGCTGGTAAAAGTTTTGAACAAAGAATTTTAGATAGTAAAGAAGGAAAAACTGCTAAATTCAATTTTATGAAAGCTGATGATCCTTATCATGCTTATTATGAATTAAAAATTAGGTAAGATTTTTTCTTGGTATTTTAAGACCTTTTGGTGAATTTTCTTTCCATTGTTAGAGAGGCTGAGGAAGCAATCGCAGCTGGTAAAGACCCTGCGTCTGTAGCCAAACCAGCTCCAAAGCCAGATCAGCCACAACCTACTGCAGCAAAGACCACAGCACCAGCTCAACCAAAGTCACTTTCTGCCACAACCGCGAAAGCCCAACCAGTAAATCCCATCGCAAAATATGCAAAAGATAAACCAGACCGATCACCATATAATTTAGAATTTATTATAAATCATCCAACTGATGTAAGTGCATTAGATATTGATATTATCAAATTAACAGCACAATATACTGCTGTTAATGGACGTGATTTCCTTGCATCATTAGCTCAACGTGAACAAAGAAATCCTCAATTTGATTTCTTGAAACCAACGCATATGTTATTTAGTTATTTTACATCATTAGTGGATTCCTATGCAAAAATTGTTCATCCAAATTATGATTTATTACAATTAATACAATCACGTTGTCATAATGATAAAGTATATGAATATTCTATACATCGTTGGAGTTGGACTAAGGCAGAAGAAGAAAGAAAGAAAAGAGAAGAATATCAAGAAAATGAAGAAAAATTAGCTTTTCAAACAATTGATTGGAATGAATTTACTGTTGTTGAAGTGATAAATTTCCCAGAAGATGAATTATTTGAAATACCTGGTTTAAGTAATCTCGGTATTAACAATAATAACACCACAACCCCTTCCAACACTAATACCCAACCCCCACCACCCGCCCCACCTGTGAAAGTCCCTGTCTTCCCAGTTCCTCCACTAGCAGCGTCAAAGACTCAGTCAACAGCTATGGTCGTTGATGATAATGACGATGAAGAGATTAAAGTTGTCTCAAACTATCAACCACGTATTGGTGGTCAAACTGCTTCATCTGCACCTTTGATGATGATTGACCCTGTAAGTGGCCGTGCAATTCCAGTTGAACAATTAGAAGAACATATGAGAATACAGTTATTAGATCCTAAATGGAAAGAACAACAGAATCGTTTTATTGAGAAACAGAAAGAAACTGGTTATGCTGAAGGTTCATCCATTGCAGATAATTTAAAATTATTTGCTAGAAAACGTGGTGATATCTTTGGTCAAGGTACATCAACAACCGGTGATGATTCTGCTGCTGCTATTGCTGAAGCTGAAGCATTAGAAAGAAGGAAAGCTGAAGCAGCTGGGAAGGTACAATGGGATGGTTTTATATCTTCCATGCAAACAACACAACAATTAAAATCACAGTATGATTCAATGAATCCTGCTCCTCCACCACCTCCAATGGCTTCTATGTCTTCTATTGGACCAATGTTCACCAATCCTGCTGTGAATACGATGATTCCTCCACCCCCTCCTGCTGCACCATCTTACTTCCCTCCTCCACCACTCAGCGCTGCAGGTGCTCCGCCTCCTCCACCGCCAGTTTCTTTTCCCTTTGCAGCTCCTGGAATGGCGATGCCAGGGTATATCCCAACCCCTCCTATGGGCATACCGCCAATGCCACCAATGCCTGTGATACCTGGAATAGTTAACAACAATAATAACACTAATCCGGATGAATCCAAGGCAAAGAAACCAAGAATTGATGCTTCATGTAAGTGCCCATCTCACCTACCTTTGAATAAATGATTTAACTCATGTCTTCTTAGCCTTGATCCCAGCAGAAGAATTCGCCGCTATCTATAGTGGACCATGTAATATTGATATTAGCTTACCAAATGACTCCTCCAATGCTCAACATAATTTAAATGGTCAGACAGTCACACTTCATGTGACAGTACTCACCACTGTAAAGGAGTTAAAGGAGTTGTTATCTAACAATCATTTAAATCAGATGGGCACTGGAAAGATTCAACTAAAGCATAATGTTCATGGCTTCTTAAAAGACGCAAATAGCCTAGCTTCATTGAATTTAGGTAATGGAACATCTCTTGAAATGAGTACCAAGTCACGAGGTGGTAAACGTTAAAGTTATAAAGAGATAGTATGATAAGAAAAATAAGAGAAAGTGATTGAAGTTAATTATATTTCTTTTTTTTCTTATTTTAATTATAAAATTATTCCGACTACAATAATAACGATTGGACAGTAATTGCCTTGATCATATAAATATCTTCTGTCTTTTTCATTTCATCTGGATATTCAATAGTGGATGGAAGGAAATGACACCACAGAAAGAAGAAATTATAACTACTTACTCCTTCCCTTTTGACGAAAGATTAAAATAGATTGAATAAAAGAAGTAGCAGAAACTATAATCCGCTCCTCGGCATCATCATCATCATCATCATCATCATCATCATCATTGAAAATTCATCCAAGGTTATCTCAACAATACCAGAAGATATTAGTAGGAGGTAATCAAGGAGATTACATGACAGAATCTCGACTATTAATCATCAAAGAGAAAGAGAAAGAGAAAGAAAAGAAAAGAAAAGAAAAGAAACATAATATCTAAACAACAACAAAAAACTCTTTTTGCTTCATTCTTCCTTCATCGGGGTAATATGTTTACAAACTAAACAGTTTCCGTGAAGGTTCGAAGATTCACTTTATTAATTTAATTTCTTTTATCTCTACTACATTTATCTTCTATGATGTGGATTTATTGAAATCTTTAATAAATCACGAGATACACGTTTTTTCAATAATTCTTTTGTATTAGGATTGTTATTCTTAATAATAATATTTTGATCATAATTATATTGTAATTGTTCTTTTAATGCACATAATTGACAATAAGCAACATCATAATGATTCCATTCATAAGCTTGAGAATATTTAAAGAAATATTTATGTAAATCATTCATATTATCATATGATAAATACTTTAATCCATCATTACTATTGTCATCATCGTTATTGTTATTATCATGTTCTTTAAAAGATTTACAACAATATTCTAAACATTCTTCATGAATCATTAATACAAAATAATCATAAAATTTATCTTTCTTTGGTATTATTAATCGTTCTCTTTTCTCATTAAATATAATTGCATCATCTTCTTCGTTTGATTGAGTTGTATGAAGGGCAAAATAATATCTTATTTGAATTTTTTCTGTTTTTTCGTCATAGATGGGACAACGATACCAACCATTATTAGAATGATTTCCTTCACTTTTCACTCCTATTGATTGAGTAGGAAGAAGAAACCCATGAACCCATTCCAATCCTCCATCATTACCATCTACACTCAAGCTTTTCAATGAGTTCTGGCGGGATCTAGGGTATTTACTTGGAACTAATTTCTTTACAGAGCACAAAAATTGACCATCTTCTCGAATCATGAAAGGTAATAAATGATTCTCATATAATAAAGTAGTAATCGGGATTAAATCTTCAACATTACTACAGTTTAAACTAAATAAATGTTCTGTATGTAAACGACGGTGTTCATGAAAACTTAATAATATAGAAGAAGGATCTACCACATCATCATCACCTGCTATTATTCCTTCACCACCGTTATTACTATGATTATGATTATTATGACTATTATTTACACTATCTACAGGTTTAAAATGTTCTAATGATTTCTTTTGTTTATAGTGAAATCTTTCTTTAGTATAAGCAGAAAGAAAGGAATTTGCATGGAAATCTTGTGGATTTAAGATGGAATTTTTCTGGATTTTCCATCTTTGTTCGAAATAACACCATGCACGTTGTGAGGATGAAGGATCATTATGGAGTTCAGTAATTGCATCATGTGTATAATTAGGTATAAAATTAGCAAATAAACATTGATATAATCTTAAAAATCCTATTGAAGTCGTTGAAAGACCATTACTAATTCCTGGTGGAGGAAGTAGACCTGTCTGCCATCCATCGACTGCATAATAGGTGGCAACATTACTCGCTTCATCAAGAATTTTCCCTATATTCCATAGCATTTTCGTTAGCGCTGTATCATCAGAAGTTGGATGATGAGTACAAAGTGTTTCGAGTTGCGGTATACAAGTACAATCAAGCCATATATATTCTTCTTTTGCTAATAAAAGAAAGAATATTAATTCATTATGTAAACCAAAAGGATTCTTCGTGGAACTATTTTCATTCTCATCAAACCAACGATGTGAGATATAGGTATATTTAGGATGCGAATCAATAGAGTATAATTCACAGAATGCATCAGTGTAATTCGTTCCTTTCTTATGCCATATTAATAGCTTTTTCAATGCCTTGGAGATCGTTGACACCTCTTCTTCAATATTTTTATATACATTATATGCATATCTTGATTTTAAACCTGATCTATATTCATAATCTTGTTGTTGTGAGGAGGATGACTGTGTTGTTGTATGAGTATCATCTGTTGTGGGATGATTCTCAAGGTTATTATTATCATTATCATTTGATTTCTTTTGTACAATACATTCAAAATGTAATAAAACTTCAAGATATTGTCTAACCATCCAATGTATAATTGGTAAACGAAAGAATTTACGTTTATTAACTAATCTTATAAGTCTCAATTGATCTTTACTCGCTTTCCCTTGAGGTAAATCTTCTAAATGCTCCATATATCTTGTATATTGAATAGGACAAACTAATGAATCAGGAAATTCTTGAGAATAACGATGTTCTCCATGCTCTTTGAGGATTGAAAGGCGGTAGTTTTCCTCGTCACGAACATTGTTATAATATTCTAATTTCCAAATGGAATGAAGGATGCTGCTTCCAGCACCCATTTGTGATTAGGAAGAGGGGTTTTAAAAATAACAAATCAACTCAAGAATGATCTTTGAATTTCGAATGTAGAGAGAGCAGAGAGAGAACAAGTCCAATTCCTTCTCACTATTTCAATACGAATAAAAAACAACAACAGTTTCATCTAAAAGCGCTTTTCCTAAAATGATGTAATGTCAATTTAAAAGAATTTTAATGAAGAAAAAGAAGCAAAAGCAAGACATTAACGAGAATGACGGTAAGAACTATGATTTGATTAGTTACTGTCCTTATTGTTTTGGTAATTGAATAGTCCTGTAAAGAAATGGCTGTTTCCCTCTTAGAGTGTGTCAAGAAAACTGATTGTGTCAAGTCTGGAAAAGATCTTAAGGAATGCGTGAAAGCAGAGAAAATTGATCCTGAATGTGCAGAGTATCGAACAGCGTATTTTGAATGTAAGAGGGGGGCGTTAGATATGAGAAATAGGATTAGAGGACAGAAAGGCATGTACTAAGATTTTATTCTTGTTGGCTTCATTGTAAATAAGTAAAACTCTTTCTTTCCTCTGATGGATGGTTGCAACTTCACTGACAGGCAGAACGCCCCAAATAAAAGGAGATCTATAATTAGGAAAAGTCAGTCTTGCAACTCTTTCACTCGATCAGGTTCAAAAAATGCTTGATCATCTCTCGTCTCGTAGATCTTGATTTCTCTTCAGACATTGATTGTATTCTTTCAATCTGAAACTGTTAGGTTAAAACCAACACGTTGACAAACTCAAACTATCCTTGTGATTTCGAGAAAAGATTCAATAATACAACAAACATTGAAGTGACAATACTTAACAAGTCAATACTTAATCCAGCAAAAACTAAGGCACCGAAACCATCGAATTCCTGATTATCAAAAATAATATCACATCGAACCCAATCTCTCCGAATCGAATATAATCTTAAGAGTCTCATATTAAGTTGCACTAACAAAGTTAATATTTAAGGTACAGCGGAATTAATGCCATGCTTAAAGAAAAGATCTTTTAATATATCGACACAATGATAACGATAAGCTGCAGTAACAGAGATTCGAGAAGAACTGGTGGTTTGAAGAATGTTATCACTTCTTGCGGATCACTTTATCTCGAGTCTTTATGATTATTGTACTATCTTCAACCGAGGAACTTGTTTCAAGCATTCAAAACTCTGTTCTGACAACTTCTTGCAAAATCGAATTGTAACAATCGGAACAGTTGCTAAACTACTCACATCTTCAAGATATCTGCAACCTTTCACTACAACAGATCTATTTCTTCCTAAACCATCAAGAGACTTGATATAGTCACACCCTAAAAGAGTAAGATTAGGAATACTGCCTAATCCTTCTAATCGCCCCATAGCTACACTGTCTAACGTTAGAGAGGTAAGATGTTGTAACAATGATCCTTGACCTTCATTAATTCGTCGAGCAAATGTATTTCCATTAACTATGGTGAGGTGTTTTACGCTTCTTGAAAACACTGATAAACTTGTTATCTTCATATTGCGAGAACTTAATTTCAATCGATGATTATTGAATTGTGATAATAAATCATCGTTGATAACTTGATGATGATTGAGATAAAGAGATAAATCCTTAATATTTCCTAATTCATGTAATCCTATTAATTTATTATCAATGATACTTGTAATAATTTCAACTTTTTCCAGATTTTTTAAAGAACCTACATCAAAAATATTGGAACAATTGTTAAGATAAACTGACTTTGCGCATTTGCAAACACTGATATCTTTAATAAAACAATTATCTAAAGAAACATGAGGAATAGAGATCAGACAATTAAAATTTGTTATAGTATTTGAAGACCATCCACCAAGTTTTAAACGATGATGATTTCCTAATCCTGAAATATCTTTAATTCCTTCACAATACATAATCGATAGATCATAAATTCCATGTAACAAATGAATGTCTGTTATATTTTTACAGCAATAGAGTTCTAATTTATGAATGTATCGAAAGCTATCAACATTCGTTAATAAATTACAAAAAAGAATTTTTAAAATCTTTTGATTAGAAAACATTGAAAAATCTTCTATATTTGAAAATTTTTCTATTGTAAGATCTGGTATATTTCGTAAGGATGCAATGTCAGGAGGGAGAGTAAAACTGTCCTTCTTACTTAATTCAAGTTTTTTTAAATGTCGGAAAGAATTAAAATCAACTGATCCACGAGCAAGAAATAGTTTCATTTCCCTTACATTTGGAATTGGTGGGATTTCTGAGGCTTCTGATTCATACGGACAAACGATTGAGTGGTAGTTATTCCACAGTGTCACAGGTAAAATACCAGAAACAGCAACAATCTTATGAATGGGAAGATCGCTTGGAATCTCAATGGATGTACTATTATCTGATAATTCCACTCCTATTTGGTTCCATCCATTGTCTACTTTATTAAGAAGAACTCTTTGAAAGTCAAGATTATTGATGTATTGACTACTCCATCTCCTGTTTAAAGAAAAGAAAATGCTCTTTTTCTTCAATTCTCCAAACCTTTCCTTTGAAGAATTCAAGAAATAATGATAATCATCAGAAGATAAAAAAGTTTTAATAAGTCGAAAGATTACTTCAGGGAGAAGATCCAGTAAAATCATTCACAAAGATCAGAAAAGAGCAGTATTCTTTTTTAATTTTCTACCTCGCACATCCCGGAGTTACACTTGTTTTGAATGATTAGAAAAAAATATAGAATATGCTTATTTACAAGTTATTAATATATTCAGTGTGTTTTAATTGTTCATAACTTTCCTTTTTCATGGTTTGGATCTTTTCGTATTGTTTTCTTCTCAACTCTTCCTCTTCATCTACATATTTGAGATCATCGTCTTCATTTTCTTTGATGTTCTTTGACTCTCCGCTTTTACCCTCAGCTTCTCCTTCCCTTACACCGACATGTTTCTTAGATACTGTAGGACTCTTCGGCATCTGAAATGCTTTCCTTGCAAGACTCCTCGAAGGAGTTACAGGAGATTTCGGAGAGCCAGGTTTAATTTCTCGTTGTGATTCTTCCTCCTCGTACCGTATTACCCATTCAGAATATTGTAATTGAAAATCTTTTTCAGCTTTCACAAAAAGATAATAACTTTTCTCAAATACAACCATTGCATAAATCATTTTCTTTAATTTTTCACTAATAACACCTAATTTATATAAAATTTCTCCAAATTGAATAATTTCATTCATGCTTAAGACCTTCTTATTCTTTTCAGCTCTTCTTTGTGCTTCTCTTGTTGATGCACGACTTGGAGCAACAGAGGTTCGAGAAAAGGTTGATGGTTTGAATAGAACAATCACTTCCTCTGGGTTTAATATAGTATGATAATAATCACTTAATCGCTTAAAGATTTTTTCTGCTTCTTCATAACGATCGTACTGGAGCAAAAAATCTCCATAATACAGAGTAACCTCCAAACAAAGAGGATGCCCTAATCCAATAAGATGAAAGAGACCTTCATGCACGGATTGGATAATATCAGAAGCTTTGCCTAAGTTTTCACGGTAATTTAATTGATTTCTCCAATAACATTCCATATGGTAAGATTTACCAATAGAAAACAACGAAGCATATGTTAATGGATGTTCTAAACCTTCTACTTGCTTTCTACCTTCATAAGCTTTCGTGAAATATTCTCTTGCTGATAAAACTTGAAGTTTTAAGAGGTAAAGTTCCCCAATATATTGATACATCCCTAATGTATCTTTATCATATTCTCCTTTATTATTCTCTTGTCCACGAATAACTTGATGTAGAATTTGCTCTGATTCTTTATATTCATGCTTCTGAATGAGAAGTTGAGCAAGTGAGTATTTAAGTGTTATGGTCTGATCATCTTCTTCACCGAGGCTTAAACTAGAATAACGAATTGCTTGACGATACATTTGCTCAGCTTCTTCTTTATGACCATTACTTAGCTTCACACGTGCTAAAGCTGCTGAAGCATTTTGAGTGACGGGATGAGCTTCTCCAAGAATTTTTATGCAGTTATCGAGTGATGAACCACATAATTCTTCAGCTTCTAGAAACTTCCCTAAAGCCTCCAATACATTAGTTAGACTGGATATTGTTTCTAATATCACCGGATGTTCTTCATTATAAGATTTACGATAAAGGGCAAGAAGCTTTTTGTAATATAGTTCACTGGATTCCCATTCTCTCTGCTGTGCGTAGGATACAGCTAATCCTTGATAGGTATCAGCGATAGTTAAGTCAGTTTCAATATT
>VKHI01000307.1:24030-35450 GCA_015145745.1 Poterioochromonas sp. DS
TCCCATTCTCTCTGCTGTGCGTAGGATACAGCTAATCCTTGATAGGTATCAGCGATAGTTAAGTCAGTTTCAATATTAATTAATTGCTCATATTGATGAAGACTCTCTAGATAGTATGCGAGTGACTCTTTATATTTAATTTGTTGAGTTAAAATGTCCCCGAGACGAGTTAAAGAACGGGCAATAGAAATGTGGGGAGATTTGAAAGTTCGCTTGTAGGCTGTTTGCAAGCGCTTAAGTAGTCGTTCTGCGATATAATACTGATGCGCTTCACTGTAATAATCAATTAATGTGTACAGACCAGCTAGGACAATGGGGTGTTCAGTTCCATGCTGAGTAGCTTTAACGACCAATTCATCGTTCAATGTATCAATTTTGTTTAAAACCTTTGGACTTACTGCATCTCCCAGCTGTCTCCTTCTCTTTATATCCAACAGGAGATCAGGAACTATCGGAATATCATGATCATCTATATTCATTTCTTTCTTCCATGCACTCGAATGTAACGTTTGCCGGTCTACCGATTGGCCGAAAAGCGAAAGTGAGATACGATGATGATGGATTTCAAATTTCAAGGTATCCAGAAGATACTCGTATCTTTGGATTCGCCTATGTTTCTTTCCAGTGCTGCGTGATGGTTGCACTCTGACACAATTTTTTAGAGAACTCATTTGACACCAACCAATTTCAATTACTCTCAAAATGTCTTACAATCGAAGAGATGACTACAGGTATGTTGATCCACAATTGAGTTCTCTGTTTTATTCATGAGCTATCCTATAGATCAAGATCGCAGGAAGGACGTGGAAGGGATCGCGATGAGAGAGATCGTCGAGATGATCGAGGAGGGCGGGGAGGTGATCGCGGTTATGGTGGGGGCTATGGTGATCGAGGTGGTGGCGGTGATCGCGGTGGGGGCTATGGTGATCGAGGTGGTGGAGGCTATGGTGATCGCGGTGGGGGCTATGGTGATCGAGGTGGTGGCGGTGATCGCGGTGGGGGCTATGGTGATCGTGATAGAGGTGGCGGTGGAGATCGTGGAGGGTACGGAGGAGGTCTTGGTGGTTATGAGGATCGCAAGCGACCCCGTGAAGATGGGGGTGACGATGGTGAGTTTCCCCTTTGAATATTATGTCTTGTAACTTCTTTCTTTGTGAGGTCAAAACCGCAGTTACTTCAGGAACGAAAGTGGGGGGAGAGGCGGGCGTGGCGATTATGGTGGTCGAGGAGGGGGTGGCGACTTTGGTGGCAGAGGCCGAGGCGGCGGTGATTTTGGTGGCAGAGGTCGAGGGGGTCCTGGCGGAGGCCGTGGCGGTGGTCGCGGGTAAGTTGATCTCTATCACATAGTGATTAATTTTTCTGATGTCTTGTTGTGAACAGAGGGAAGAAATCCATGGCGGACATTGATTCTTTGGTATATCTAGTGAAAAATAGTCCCGAAGCGAATGATGCCGCTTGTCTAAAGATTATCGATCCCCCATCAAACATGCAAGACCGCACTGACCACATTGAAAACATAGAAGCAGCAGGCAGTTCCAAGAATAAATATTATCTTCCTCCCGCAGAACCTTGGCGTGTTGCTCACACAGTTGGTGTTACATTGGATAATACTACTCACATTATTCGCGCAAACTGTTTTCGGATCAGCGTTGAGTACCTGCCCAAAGCTATTCATCATTATGACGTTGGTATCTTTCGAATAGGTCGCGAAGGTAATCCCTCAGAAGAAAATCTTGCGAAAGATTTCAAGAATACTGTTGATAATGTTGGCATTATGAAAATTGTGCTTGAGCAGAATCCTCAATGGAGTGAGGACAAAAAGATGAATCCCGTCGGCTTATCTTACGACGGACAAGCCTCTCTTTATGCAAGTAAGATGTTAAAGCTATTTCCCGACTCTCAACAGGCAGAGGAGCTTGGTCAGCAGTTTACTCAAGAAGTCGCTTGGCCTCCTGAATCAGAGAAGAAGTACGTTGTGGTAATTCGTCAATTAAAGGCTATTGCAATCCCGAGCAGTCATGGTAAGTAAGTAGCTCATACCTCTCTTATTGTGTCTTATACCGTTCTTTTTTTAATATTAGTGGCCTGGAGAGTGTATAAGGAGTGGGCATCGAATGACGATGATGCTAACACTGGTGTTAAAGCCTTATATGCTCTAAACAACGCTTTGTCTGCCTTTGCTTCTTGGCATCAAGCTGATGATAAACCCAAATGGATTATGGCAAAGAATAAAGTCTTTAGGTAGGATCTTTCTTCTCCCTCGCACTTGGAATAACAAAGCTTCTATCGATGCTCAGAGCTGATGGGACTAGTTATGATTTCACTCCTGCTTACATTGGCCGAATGGGTTATTACTACTCCTTAAAAGTCTGCGTATCTGGTCTCGTTTTGCAGTCTGAGGTCTCAGTGAACTGTTTCTTAAAAAGCGGAAAGTTGATTGAGTTGATGGCAATGATTGCAGGTGCTCAATCTGTAGAAGATCTTTACCGACAGACATCCGCTGGTAATTCATACGGATTAAATCAAGGCCTTTTATCAAAGTTGGAAGAAACTTTCAAAGGCTATAAATTAAAGTTGTTGCACATCGGGCATAGAAAAGTGTTTAAATCATTCGGACCAACTGCAAGTCATCCAGATTCGGAATTTGTTGGTGAAGATGAAGTTCGTGTGACCGTTGAGAAATATTATGAACGAAAGGCGAAAGACTCAGCGCTTTATGCCAAATTCTTACCCAATGGTCGTTTAAAATATCCAAACTTTCCGACTGTTAATGTAGGAGGAAAGAAACGTCAAACATTAATCCCGGTTGAACTTGTGGAAATTGTTGCTGGTCAAAGTAAGACTCAAGGATTACCTTCAGAGGTTGCTTCCAATATCATTCGCTATGCTGCAATGGTTCCTAGAGACCGCTTTCGTCATTTAGATGCAGAATCCAAGAAGAACGGATTGTTGGCGGAGCTAACCAATGATGAAAACGTTATGGCTTTTGGTTTAAACAAACTTGACTTATCCCCAATGAAAGTATCTGGCTTCATTCTACCACCACCAAAATTACAATACAAAAATAAGCTCATCGAGCCAGAATTAAAAGGTTCGTGGAATCTTGCTGGTGGGGTTCAATTTAAATACCCTCCGCCGGAAGCAAATCGTGGAGCCTATGGTTATGCGGTAGTTGTGATTTATCGTACCGGAACTCGTCCACCTAACGCCGATCGAAACGTTGATGATTTCGTTCGAGAATATGAAAAGGAAAGCAAAATTGTCAATATTCCTATGGAAAGTATTTCGAAGCCACAATATCTGGAAGATGATGTTCGTTTACTAAAACCAGCATTTGAAGATCTTCAAAGACGTGGTGCAAGAGTTGTTGTTTGTTTATTGAATTTCGATGGTTATGCAAATGTGAAATATGCATCAGATTCGATTTGCTTACCAACACAATGTGTGAAATGGTCCAATTTAATTAAGCCACCTAGAAACTATGCCACCTCCTTATTAGTAAAAATCAATTATAAATTAGGTGGTGTCAATCATACTCTTGCATCGCGTGCGCCGTCCCATTATGAAGGTGATGAAGAATCTTTCCAAAATCCCCCTAAATCCATTTCATGGTTATTTGACGAACCTTGTATGCTACTGGTAAGTCTTTTCTCCCATAGTTAACAGAAATCTTAAGATTTTTGTAATTTTGTGAAGGGTGTTGATGTGAATCATCCTGAGAAGGGAGATGCTAAAACTCAGTCTTTATTGGCTTTGGTAGGTTCCACTGATGGTATGTTAGGACAGTACGCGGCCCACGTGTCCTTCTGCAAAGATCGCGACCAACCAGCAGAAGACCTTAAAGCTTCCTTTCTTGCCATAATTCGCGCATTTACTCTCCGTAATGGGCGTCCCCCAAAGCGCATTTTGATCTACCGTGATGGTGTCGCGGAGAACCAGTTTTCCAACATCTTGGAAAAAGAACTTCCTGCGTTCCACAGCGCGTTCAGTGAATTGGGTTATGATAGGAATATGGTGAAGATTGCCATTATTGTGTGTCAAAAGCGTCATCATAGTCGTTTCGTCTATGAAGAAGGTGCAGGCGGAAAGTCGAGAATCCAGAAGAATGAAGATCCAGATTACCTCAACCCTTGCGTCGGACTTTGTGTCGATGCAAGATCCACTGGCGGTGGAGATGGTGATACTTTTGATGACCCTGACGCTGTTGGATCGATCATCAGTCCGAATTGCAATGAATTCTACCTTAGCTCGCACGCGGCTATTCTTGGTACTTCCAAGATGTGTAAATACACCCTTGTCTATGATGAAATTGGCCTTGAGGTAAACCCTTTCATTTTTGAAAATGTGTACCTATATTTCTTTTCTTCATAGCTGATCGAGGTGGAGTTATTGACTTTTTGGACTTCTCATCTCTATGCTCGTTGCACGAAGGCGATTTCCTCCGCGACTCCAGGTATTTTCATGCGAACGATAACATGTCTTATATTGATCTTATGGTGTTTGTTATTAGTATCTTATGCTCACTTTGCCGCACGTCGTGCGAAATATTTGTTGAAGGCAGGCGCTTCGACTGAGGAGATTGCCACGATAAGCGAAAATTGGCTCAAGAGTAACGTGATTCCAAGTCTCTACTTCGCTTGAATTTTTGTGACGAATAGTGAATGTACTTGACGTTCAACCTTCTTCAATATTGGAAGATCTATCATAATCTCTGACCTCGGTTCAAATCATTTTTTCAGTCTTGCTTCTCCCTCTTAGGCAGCAGCTGGTTAGCGAAACATCAGTTTACTTTAACTAGAAGCATTTTGCTTCTCTCAATCCATTTTCCTTCTTTGAATTAGACTGACACTGTTTTATATGGTTAAACTTAAAACAAATAGTTCATGTCACTGGTTTAGCTTTCGAATGATTGTAAAACCTTCAAATCGAATAATTTTAATCGTTTTCTGTATCGATTTTCGTACAGTGTTCGGGCCGTTTTTTTCTAATCAACTCAACCCAACCAATCTCTTCGAACTTTTCATGAGAACTGTTCCAGTGATTGAGGCAGAAATTCAAGCCATTAAGGAAGCTAATTCTCATTGGACAAATGATGCTGGTGTAATAGCTCTGATCACAGAGTTAATGAAAGAGAAGAATCATCTCAACTCAACTAGTAAGGAATTCTCTTGTCGATTTCACCTTCTTATTTCTTTCTTTAACTAACATTCCATCTCTAATAGCTCCTGTATTGTCTACCCCTATCCTGTCGACTCAAACATGCAACCAGGTTCCTGGTGTGAAAGTTGGTGGAAATTATGTGTTTCCGTCGTTTGGACAAACCTTATTCAAAGGTGCTTGGATCAAAGTCAACTCTAAGTGGAGGCCTGGCATCATCAAGTTTGGTGGAGCTCGAGAGATAGATAATGTAAGAGATCTACGGACCGTCTTGCAAGGTGTGTCTTTAGAGGATTACCACTTAGTTGAAGTCAAACCCTGGTATAATGCTCTCAGGAATGACAGGGACTCTGCCAGAGGTGGTTCGATGCCTCGTTATGAGGGAGTTCAGTCAGAGTTCACGGGTCAGCTAATAGCTGATACCGATGTGATATTAAAGCACATCCGCGACGTATCTATTGCACTCAAGACGCTACACTCTGCTGGCTTCGTACATTGTGATGTCAAGCCATCTAATGTATTCCTCGATGGGGAATGTAATGCCTTCCTCGGCGACTTTGGCTCTTTGGCTGTGCGGGGGGGAAGAGGTGTACAGCTACACCCCTGGCTACACTGTCGAAGAGGTAGAATGGTTGTCTGCAAGACCAGTGCATGACTGGCTTGCGTTGGTACTCTCTGTACTTCAGCTTTTGAGGAAGCTACCATTCACCGAGTTACCTCACAAGTGGAGCGTTATCGAGAAGAGGATTGGTGCTCTGAGAGGGGATACCGATCCCTGCCATATAGAGTTAGTAAGAATCTTTGATGAGGAGGTTATTCCTTGTATCTGAACGCGATTGTTAAATCTTAGAATTATACATTTAAAATTATCGTAACAAAGAGATTCTGTGATGTATTATTGTACAACATTCCCATTATCTTGAAAGATATATAGAAATTCATCAAATTGGATTTTCCCATCTTTGTTTTTATCTAAAACACGGAAGAACACACTAGAATCATGAAGATCTTTGATTTTAGGATAAGGAATCCATCCGATACTACGAATGGGATTAAGAAAGACGAGGAAGTTTCTGTTCAAGCATTACTTACCCTAATAGTTTGATTCCTAAATTAAATTCATATTCAGAAATAGATCCATCTTTATTAAGATCAATGAAATTGAAGATCTATTTCAGGAAAGATAAGCCATTATATTTATATTGTTTGCAATTTATTGGTTCTTACCTTTCCAGCGATTTGCTCCATTGATAGTGTTGAAAGTTCATTCAATGATCGCTCTTCAGCTTGATGCAATTCATCTAAAGCCTTTTTCCAGCTTCCAAATATCGTTACAAAATCATAGACTGTATGGATCAGGATGGGGATGAGAATATTACCACCAGAAGCGAGGAAAGAGAGACCAAATGCTCCACCCAACACTATTTCAATGATTGCACTCAGACCAAAGGTAGGAAAGTGCAACAAACCAAATACAATTGATGTGACGATCAAACTAATAATATCAAAGGAAGGAAATGGAGAGTTTAGGACTAATGCGGGATCGATGGTAAGTGGAAAGTGACTGTTCAACCAGGTTGAAATGAATGGTAATAATTGTCCTCGAAATAAGGCTTCTTCCGTAAAGCCAGCGGCAAATGAGACAGCAAATGATAAAGCAATTGCAACAAGTGTGCCTTTCAATGAATCATCTTGTCCAAGAAGTTTCAGCACGTAGATTTGAGTATCTTTACGAATCTTCTGAACTGTTGTCCAGGGAATCTTATCAAACAAGAGTCCAGCTCCTATAAACATCAGCAAACGGAGAGATTATATCATTAACTTTCAATGAAAATATGGTCCTTACCACCAAGAAGTGCACCATAGGTAATCCCTGTGGTCCAAGAAGATGAGGAGAAGTCTAAGGCTTTCATCTGCAATGAATCGATACCAGTGAACAACTGTAAAATATAAGCAATGCCTAATACAATTGCTTGACTAAAGAGGACCAACAGAACGGAGGATAAATTGTATGTGAACAATGACTGTGAAAGCTTTCCATCCTGAGAGTGGATCAAATATAGGTAACGATCGATGAGGTAAAACCCCTTACCTTCGCTATCTGAGAAAGATGATTGAAATTCTTTGTAAGCTCTTGAAAAGAATTATCCTTTTCTTGATAATTGAGTCGAGTGAATGATGGCATTATTTTTCTCTCTTGAACCGAAGTTGAAGAGGAAATCATTTTACCTCTGTTAAAAGTTAGAGGATATCTCGAGCTTGTGAGAAAAGTATCCGCGAGGGGCAAGAGCAAAAGTAAAACAGTTAAGAACTTCATGATGTGAGAGATATTTCGATTGTTTTTGGTTGTAGTTGAGATGTGAAAGTTGTTGATTGTCTTATTGTTGTTTGTTTGGGAATTGCTGGGAATACAAAACCTAGGAGAGGGAGAAATCTGCACAACCCAGCGCACAGAACTGACGACCTTCTCTTCTGTTTGACAGGAATTAATTATGCTTAGAAGAATAAGGGAGGTTATTTCTCACCTTATTGATGAAATAATTATAATCAGATTTTAGGTAGAGAGAAATATGCTCGATGGGATAGAACTTTATAAAAATTGTGTGAAAACTGAGCTACTTCAGTAAATCAGTCAACCTTCTCTGTTGGGAATCAGCTAGAAGATTAAAAAGAAAAAAAGAGTAAATACGTTTGGACTTGAAAAATGAACTTATGTTACAATAAATTACAGGCAATAGCCAAAGATTACACGTCTCTATTTACTTTTCTAACAAATCAAAATCATCCAATTTATCATTGTACTGCATAATAGTACGCTTAATTTTGCTAGTATCCACCCAAGTGACGTAATCTTCAAAGGTTCTACTGACGAGGAAGGAAGGATCAGTGACAACATGTGGTCCGACTCTCACATGTCCTTGCTCAATAAAAGTGATAGCTTCCTTCAATGATTGTGCCATTTTCACTCGAAGCATCACAACAGCTAATCTTCTACGACAGAAAGAAGAAACTGAAAGATGTTCAGCGGTGGTTAAGCTTCCCTTATTATTAATGATTCCCATATTATAAAGCTTTTCCATCAGCATGACAGAAATTTGTTTACGAACAGGATCTTCCTTATCTAAATTACGTAATTTAGCAATAAGTTTTGTAACAACACCAGCAACTTTATCATATTTAATATAATCTTCACGATCTTGTAAATGATATTTACGAATCACTTTTGCTTCACGAACATTACGTTCTTCTTTCCAATTGAAAAAATCAACTTTTTTCAATAATTTCTTTTCATGATGTCTTAAAACTCTCATCTCTTTTTCACTCTTAAGCTATCAGAAGGAATAAAAGCTGATAATAAACAGTTTTGATCAATCAAATGAATGAATGGCTCGATCAAAACGATCGAATTCACAAAGAAATCGATAATAATTCCGTATTTATCAGGGAAAAGCGCTTTTCTAAAAGGTCATCAAAAGAAAAGATCAAAGAAAGATGAGCAATACTAATACTTTAGATTCCTTGAATATTCTGTTAAATGCACCTTCCAAGGCTGCTGTAGAGCAGCTGATTAATGTTGTTTTCTTGACCAGACATCAAGCTATCGTTGCAATTCCAGAAGATTCTCAAAAGATTGATGATAGCCATCAACAAGCCTTTGATCCTGTAAAGGTAAAGATCTTCTTGAACTAGAAGGCAATTGACATTTTATTATGTAATTATCTTAGAAAATTAGAGAAATCATGGACTTAGATGCGAGCGTGAAAGATCAAGATATAGTTCAGGTAGATTTGATCGTTCTCATTACTCAAGAGTTTTTCATGTTTGGTGTTCAATTATAGTTACGAAAGGCTCTACTCTCCTGCATTGAGGCAACTCTCATATCAGGTGCAATAGAAGATCTTGCAGCATTGTTCGAAGAGAAAGGACAATCAGTGAATCCCAAACTAAAGCAGCTCATCGGACAGGTAAAATTACTGCAAAACCTTTCAAATCCTTAGATTGAATTCCATTCGTTAGATAATATCAAATCGACTTGATACATGGAAGGAAGCCTCGTCTCTCAATCGTATTTCTTTGCCGAAGCTTCAGGAGTTTGATTGGTCATTGAACTTTCAACGAGCTTCAAGTGAAATTGCTGAGATACAAATTCCATCCGTATTGATGTCTTTACAAGTTGAAGATATTCCAGAAAGTACCATTAATCTCCCAAAGAATCAAACAATTAATTTCGAACTTAGTCGTGAGGCATTAGAGACTATGATAGATGGGTTAGGAAAGATTCGTGATCAATTGAAAAATATGAAATAATTTTAATAAAAATATCCTTTGCAGTAGTGATGACGACTACAATACAATACAATTAGATTCGTTTGTTTGATTCAAGAAAGTTACGTGTATCTTCCACAGAAGACATTTCTATATATCCATGCTTTTCATGCTTTTCGGGTTTCGACTTCAAACAGTTTTGAACTTCAAACATGTTTGCCTCCAACTTGAAGAACTGTTATCGTGTGAAAGCTTTATATCCCTTGAAGTCTGTCTCTTTCTTATGGACAGAAGCTCAGGTTAAAGGAGGAATCAGAAGTCTCTCTGTTCTCACGTTTCTCTTTCCCTAGGATGTTGTCTTAAAAGGATTGCGTGCTCAGAATCCCCAGCAACCTTGGGAAGAAGTAGCGAAATTAATCCACTCTAAAACCCCTCAAGAATGTTATAGAAGATGGGAAGTGTTAAACTACCAAACCATTCAATATAAAGTATCAGAAGATCGTATCGCTCGCATTACTCTCAACAGAACTGACCGCTTTAACGCGATCAATACTGACCTTGCAAAAGAATTAGAACTTGCAGTTCTGGAAGCAAATAGAGATGATGAAGTTCATGTCATCATCTTAGAAGGTGCTGGTAAAGGATTCTGTGGTGGTTTTGATCTCAAAGCCTTCGCTGAAGGTGAGAGTGAATGGAATCAGGACATGCCATGGGATCCTATCATTGATTATCGAATGATGAAACAATACTCTGAAAGATTTCAATCTTTATGGAAATCATATAAACCTACTATTGCAAAGGTTCATGGTGCTGCGATAGCAGGTGGTAGTGAGCTGGCTCTGTCCTGTGACGTCACTATCATGGCGGAGGATGCGAAGATTGGCTATCCTCCTGCTAGAGTATGGGGATGCCCTGTTACCGGTATGTGGGTCTATAGACTTGGTGTTGAGAAAGCAAAGAGAATGCTGCTTACTGGTGACGTCATTAGTGGAAGAGAAGCTAAGGAGATTGGATTGGTGTTGGATGCTGTTCCTTCTATCGACCTCGAGACAACCGTCCTCTCACTCGCTAGAAGAATGAGTGGTGTTCCAAAGAATCAATTGATGATGCAGAAGATGATGATCAATGCTGCCTACGAGAATATGGGGTTATCCACCACTCAAATGATGGCCACTCTCTTTGATGGAGTTACACGTCATTCACCTGAAGGTATTGCCTTTAGAGAACATGCAGCGAAAGAAGGATTTCATGCCGCTGTTAAGCTCAGAGATTCAGGTGATGTAATTCCTGGGAGTAAGAAAACTCCTGAGGGATTGTAATTGCTGAATGTTTATTTCCTTCATAAGGGGAGATTCGTAGATTATTTTTATGGGATCATATCCTTTGAGATGCTTATAACTGTTATAATATATCTTTGTTCGAGTGTTAATGTGAGGAATAGTGATTCTTTTTCATAGCATATGTTATAAATCTAAATTCAAAAACACCTTGCAGAAGAAAAACACAGTAGTATCGTCGGAGAAGGAGTATTAAAAGTTTCCTTGAAGTCTTTGATACATCTCATCTAATACCTTCATACGATAACCAATCAGTTTCTTCCTTCTCTCCTCTATTTCAGCTAACTCTTCCTTCTCTTCTCTCCTTCCTTCACTACCTCTCAGAGGAGGAGTGATAGTATGTGACGATCTCTTTGCTCTTGCAGCTTCTCGAATCACTTCATGTAACTGCTTTACCGTCCCTGACATCTTTTGAAAGGCTTTCTCAGTGATTCTAAAGGCAATGAGTCGCTGGTTCTTCGTTATTCTATCTGAGGAAGCAGAGGTATCATTAGGTTGTATTGAATGTTGTTTGAGTTGTTCTTCCTGTTTTTGATAAAGATATTGCACCTCCAACACTAAACAATGACGTAATTCATTGAAGGCAGTAAATAAATCTTTCCATAATATAATAATCGTTGATTGAAAGAGATTAATAAACTGTATGATCTGATGTATCAT
>VKHI01000308.1:0-15921 GCA_015145745.1 Poterioochromonas sp. DS
CAGGAGCAGGAGCAGGAGCAGGAGCAGGAGCAGGAGCAGGAGCAGGAGCAGGAGCAGGAGCAGGAGCAGGAGCAGGATGTGGTGGATTGTTTGCATTTGTAGAGGGCACAGAAGAAATAGAGGATGAAGAATCATTACGCATTAATGGAACTCCCGGTACAGCCTTCGCATTATCCCCGATAAGTTCAGATAAGGATGTCGCTGTCTTCTCTAACTGATCTACGCTCCAAAGAGGATACCACAGATCAGCGCCGATCATAAATCCTAACCACCCATCAACTACCTGCTGTGACGAGTGTGTATGATAGTTCTCATCCATCATAACATATAATATTTGCAAGCCATTTCTTTGTTGTCTTGTTCGAGCATATTTCGCTTCTGCTCGACAATTAGGACTTTCTTTGTATTCTGGTGACACGCAGATGATCATTGTGTGGCTATACTGGATGGCTTCTGCCATTGCTTCCACTATATCACCTGACATTGCAGGAAGCAACGTCGATCCTTCCTCATCTCGCCATACATCATATCCTAATTCCCTCAACTTTCTTCCTAATGCAATAACAAGAGCTTTATTCTTTGCCCAGGAATAGCTTAACATGACATGACGTTGATTGGGCAGATTAGAAACGGAATGCATTCTCTGAAGAATCAACGTCGATGATGATCGTTGTAATCTAGGTGGAGGAGTTGTTAACGTTGAGTTATCATTTCCTTCGGACTTTTCAACAGATACAACTTCTTCTTCCTCCTTTGTTTCATCTCCTTCCTTTATTGAACTCATTGGACGAAGGACAGAAGGCGGGTTAGAAGGAGTCTTCATCATCAACGGTTTCCTACGAGGAGCTGTCAATCGACCGAGTAATGTTGAGCAGTATCTCTTAGCTTCATATGGTAAACTTCGTGTATCTGGTAGATTAATCAACTGTAACAAGAGATCAGTAAGATCATAACGTGGAGTGAGCGCTTGTATGAAAGCATCCTGTAAATCATCATCATCTTCATAAAAGAAAGATAACTGAACTAATAGCTCCAATGTATTCTCAATACTATCTAAATCTTTCCCACCTCCACCAATGGATGCAATGTGACGGAATGATCCAGTAATAACTTGCTGATATTCATCTCGATCTTGAATAAACGCTTTAATAATGGGACAAATGAGCAGCAATAGACGTGAACTACATTGTTCCATCATAATCGTTTTATTTGCATCACTAATAGAAAGGTGCTTTAATGCAGCAGTAATATCTCGAAGGTGAATGATACCATATACAAATTTCCTTTCATTACGATATTTAATGAATAAATCAGATGATTCAGAGTAGTTCAAAGAGAGATCTAAAAGATCAACGAGTAAAGAGAGGATAGACGTATGACTCACTAGGATTGCACGAGTATTCGCGGAAGATTCATCCTTGCCATAAACATTAGCAACAATCATCGCTGCTTCAATACCTTCGATGAGTGTTTGCTTCATCAACTCAATGAACAGCTCAGGATGACCCCATTGACGTATGGCAGCAGCTCCAGCAGGCATAGAAGAGAAGGCAGTCGCAAAGGAAAGAGCCCAAGAGAGTGGACCATTACCATTTCCTTCCCATTCACTCACTTCTAATGTCGGAGCAGAGATAAAGAGATTTAATATAGTTACATGAATTCTACTCTCAACTAATACTTTTAAAGAGTCATTGGTAGCACATTTAGTAAAACCAGCAATTGTTTTATAAAGTTGGTACATGTCAGGCTTTTTCTGCATTTCTTGCTGAAAGAATTCAAAGAAACGATTCTCAGGTTGTAAAAGACTTGGATGAACACGTTCATCTAAAGAAAGATTGGAGAGTAAATTTATAATATGATCGTGATAGGCAGGATTATGAGTATGGGCTTTCCGAAAGATTAAGGGAACGATTCTACTATCAGAAGAACCGATGGCAAACCTACCAGCAGGATGACGTGATATATACCATAAGATACCTGTTGTTACTTTAATAATTTCATCACCCTGAAAGGTATCTAATATCCACCTTAAAGTAGGTAGTAATTGAAATGATGGATGACATAATATTTCTTTGTAATCATCATCTTTACCGGCTAAATCCCATAATTTCTTCAATGCATTAATACAGTGCAACCCGGGTTGGGATTTCACTATGCGTACTAATTCATGAATTTCATCCCTTCCACGATTTCCTAAACCCATAACACTTCGAGACATCTCTCTTGGTCAATTGTAAAAGCTAAAGATCACTTACTTGGACTTGTTTGAAGATTTGGTTCGAAGTATTTTTTCTTAAAGAAGGCTACCGATAGATACCGAAATACCGATGAGATTTATCTTCGACTGGAATGATGGAAGAAGGTGCTAAAAGCAATGATATCATCGAATCAGTTGTCACAAATAGTGATGAAAAGGGTGAAAATAAGGATATAGTGTTTAAAAAGCGTGGAAAGATTCAAGGAATTCGAAGGAAAACATCAAATAAAAGCGATATTGAAACAAAAGAGGATGATAGTTCTACTGCTAATATTCTCGAGAAAGAGAGTGAGAAGAATGAAGACCTTGGTATAAATAAGGAGAAACTAAAAGCGTTGGAGATCTTGAAAAGAACCTCTAAATCGCATTCAGCTGGAATATCTGTTAACAGTCTGAACAGCGGCAATGCAAATGTTTCCTCTAAAGCAATTAAATCAGGATCTCAATCGATGTTTGGATCGCAGTTTTCCGTTAAAATGGATTATGGACTACAAAAGACTATTCCTCATGAGAAAATTATGGAGGAGTATGTTGAAGAACGTCTAGGACTTAAGAAACAAGAGTAAGGAATATGAACATCTCCTTTCGAACTTTCTTTATTAGATTCTAATCTTATCTTCTTAGGGAAGTTATTAAGCCAAAAACCATTGATGATGAACTCTATCAAATACCTGAGGAGTTGAAGGTAAATAATTATACCATCTATTCATCATGACATTATAATTATCTCTATAAGGTTGAATCTCATTTAGAAAATTCCAAAGTGAAGCTTGAAGATGAAGGAGTCGCCTCTTCATGGAGTACCGGCATTGCAGAGATTCAGCTTCCTATGAATTATAAAGCTAAAAATGCTATTGAAACGCAAGAAGCTACCAGACGCGTTGATTCTTTCGTGTCTCAGCAACGAACTGATAAAACTACCTATAGTCGCTTTCAAATCGTTGATCCTTCTCTTCAATCTTCTGCTATTCCGCGTGAAGAACTCCAGAAACTTGAGGGATCAGAGGATGCGATCTCTGATGAGACAAGAAAGAGAAGATTTCAGAGGAGCACAGATGATTTAGTCGTGGAGAGGTTTAAGAAGGTATTCCAACTTCTTTTTGCTTTCATATCTTTTATTAGCTATTTTTTCTAGTCTGTATTCAAACGATGACATTTGACGCAGAGCCAGGATTTGTATCGATCACATGCATTAGAGTTAATATAGCATGCGAGAGTGTTATTGTATATCTAGGAATCAACATTGATTATAGAGATTTGTTGCTGGAATTTATCAAGATAATTTAAGAAGTCTTCATCTGAAGATTCTTTCTTTAACAATCCTCCATTTTCTTCGCCTCTCAGTTCATACTCACCTTCATCATCCTCTTCTACCTCGGGACTCACTTCGTGAAGGAATTGATTGTTCTGAGAGGAAAATATTTCAGCGATTCCAGTACCAGGGGTGATATTGTTTCCGTAGGTTACAGGGTTTGGTAGTGGTTGAGACTGTTTATGCACAGGAATGTGGGTGATATTAGGTTCCACCGAACTCATAGAACTGTTCTCCGTCATGGACGGTTTTCTCGAAGGGATTATATCCGGGACCGGAATGGGAGATAATGAGTGATCCTTGCGAATAAATTCTTCTGGGTTGATTGCAGCCGAAACGCTGATATCATGTGGATCGATGATGCTTCTTGAGTTGTCGAAGAGCTGTTTATTAGTGATGAATGCAACTTGACTTGTGTTCATTGAATCATCTCTCATAGCATCACTCGGTACAGGAATGATTGGACGATGATCTCTTAAAAGAGTTGCAGTGAAGTCAGGTTGTTGATAATTTCTCTCTGATCTTTCTTCAAACCCAGAAAATTTTCGGGTTGATTCAAATTCCGTGGGCTGGGTTTGATTCGAAGAAGGGTAAGATTGATACAACCGATTTGAATTGTGATCATATTGATTCCATTGATTGTGCGTCACAGCGGAATTTATATGTGTGTTGTGTGAGTTGGGAGAGATGTGTTTGGCTTTGGAGAAAGCATTCGATGATTCAAAGGTCGGACTAGAACTGCGATTGATTGAAACATGTCCAAAAGAGGTTCTATTAAGCGAAAAATCCTTTTCAGGAAAAACTTCACGGTGAGAGAGAAAGGAAGGGAGCTTGTGACTCGAAAGGGGGACTTGAGATCCATCATTACTCTGAGTATTTTGCAAGAGTTGATGAATCTCCATTCGATGAGAGTAATTAATTCTTTGAATTTGTAATTCATGCTTTACACGATCTTCATGAAGCTGTTGCTCAAGAAGAAGAATCTTTTGCTCTTGTTCTTTGATGAGTATCTGAAGATTATCAATCTCTCGGCTTAGTGGATTACTTCCAAAAGGAGAAGACTTCGATTGAGGTAAGCCACTATGATAAGATCTATCCTGAAGATGACTTAAGGAGATATGTTCTTTCGTGTCTTGTTCTTGTAATCTCTTGTAAAGATCTCGCCAGAACGTTGTTTCGTGAACACCAATCAAATCCTTTGTTATCGGCTTGATGTGAAATGGATAGGAAGGTAATGGTCCTTCTGGTGGTAATGAATTAAAAGGCTCTGAAATATTTTTACTAATCACCATATTTAAAAGTAGTTTCGTGTATGCATTACGATGCTTTCTCCAAACAACATTCGATCCAATACTAACAAGTTTTTCAACCCATTTCTCAATTCTAACCCGCTGACTTTTGGGTAAATGAATATAAAGCTTCTCGATCTCTTCAATATATTTCACGAAGGTTGAATCCATCGTTGAATCAAATGATATTAAAACTGAAAAACAAAACAAAGAAATAAAGTTAACGGTCGATATTATTTTTCTATTTTGCGATGCATCACAGTCATTGCACGCACTTGATTACAGAATTTGAGAATGAAAGGTCTCTTTCAACTATTCTTCCTCGTAATCAGCGTTAAAGTGCTTCTTTTTGATGCACTATCGCTGAATACGGCGAAAGTCATTGTTCCGAACTTGAAGAATGTTCCCTATCGAGTGAAAGATCTCATTCCCTTAGAGAAGATCGAATCAATTCGTCTTCGACACATTCAACTCGAGACAGAAGAAATGGCGAAAGATTGTTATAGATCTATAATGGACGGAGTCATTGCTTTTGAGGCTTTAGCGAAGAGTCTCTCAATATGTTCTGTGTCTAAAGAAAAAGGTGGGGAACTAGGTTGGTTCTATGCCCGAGAGAACTTTACCAACCCAGAACTACCGTCTGCTTTCACGGATTTAGCGCACAATTCATTGAGTCTGACAAAGGGAGAATTGGTGATCCTTCCCATTCTCAAGTTCGAGAGTGATCACAGCCTTCGAAAGAGTTGGCACGTGGTTCAAGTTCTTGACATTATGACCAAGCTAACACCTAAACTTCTTTCAAAAAAGAAGGAACAATACTTAAACTCTAAATCATCACAATCATCGCCTGGTACGCCAACGAAATCTCAATATTTCATCGAGACATTGGGCTGCCAGATGAATCAGGCTGATTCTGAGAGAATCGCGGCGCAGCTGAATCAGTTAGGTTTGACCAAAGCCGAGCGAAAAGAAGATGCTAATACAATTATTGTGAATACATGTTCCATTCGTGACCATGCCGAACAGAAAGTGTATTCCTTCCTTGGACCGCATGCTCAAAGAAAGAAACAAGGTGAAGATGTTTCTCTTATTATTGCTGGTTGTGTTGCGCAGCAGGAAGGTGAAAAGTTAATTCAACGTTTTCCCGAAATCGATGGTGTAATTGGCCCACAATATGCAAATCGTTTTACAGATCTTATGCAATCGATTGCTGATGGTTATCAAATTGTTGCAACTGATCCTGCTCATCAAAATGAAGATGATCTTCTCCCAGTTCGTAAAAGTGAATTTTCTGCATTTGTTAATATTATCTATGGTTGTAATGAACGATGCACTTATTGCGTTGTTCCTAACACTAGAGGGGTTGAACAGAGTCGAACCTTAGAAGCTATCGTCAGTGAAATCGAAGGATTAGTGAAACAAGGATACAAGGAAATTACGTTATTAGGTCAGAATATTGATGCATGGGGACGAGATTTTACACCAAAGCAAAGATTCGCGGATCTTTTAAATGTGGTTGGGAAGATTTCTGGTATCGAGAGAGTAAGATTTATTACAAGTCATCCGAGGTAAGAGAATAACCAATGTATTATATCTTATAAGGTTACTAATTTTTATTAGATATATGTCAGATCGAGTTATTCGTGCTGTAGCTGAGAACCCAACCATCATGCCTTGTTTTAATATCCCTTTTCAAAGTGGTGATAATGATATCCTAACTATGATGCGACGAGGATATACGCGAGAGAGATATTTAGAGATTGTTCAATCTATTCGATCTTTAATACCAGATGCAGCAATTACTGCTGATTGTATAGTTGGGTTTCCAGGAGAGACAGAGGAACAATTCGAGAATACTCTCGATCTGATGAGACAAGTGAAGTTCGACATGTTGAATACCAAGGCATATTCTCCTCGTCCAGGGACACCTGCTGCAATATGGACTACTCAAGTGGCTGAAGATGTGAAGCAAGATCGATTAAAGCGAATCAATCAACTAGCAACTGAGCATGCCTATGAAAAGTCCTTGAGGTTTGTAGGTCGAGTTCAACCGATTTTGGTGGAGGATATTAATATTAAAAATCCAAACCAGGTATTTGGACGAAATCCTCATACAAGATTGGTTTATTTTCCTGGAAATATTCATGAATTGAAAGGAAAGGTAGTGAATGTCAAAATCACTTCAGCAAAACCGTACTATCTCATGGGCGAGATAGTTGATGAAAATTAATAGATTGATAAAAAAACGATGGATATCCGAGTAATTATTTTGTAAATAACCCTTTAAATGAATACGTCTAAAGAACTGATCGAATTAATTCAAAAATGATCATTTGCTATGTTCAACTCTCATAAAGGAATTGTGTAAAAACCTTGATTAAGGAATTGATTAATTGTAAGTTTCATTCATTTCTTTTGCATCAAAACTTTCTATTATTATATTACTTTCATTATTTGATTATTACTGTGGACCATGAGGTAATACAATCTTTCCTTCTGTTTCTAGACGTCATTTTAAACTTTCAACATTTCATGAATATTTTCAGTGCGAATCCAGCAGGCGAAGAACGAGATGAGCAGAAGGAATTTGAAACTGGCCCATTATCAATTTTAATGCAAAGCGTCAAGCAAAATACTCAAGTAAGTTGAGAAATAATTTGTAATATTGAATTATTTTTTGATCAACTGATATTCCTTGATTGTCTCTAGGTACTAATAAATTGTCGTAATAATCATAAACTATTAGCAAGAGTGAAAGCTTTTGATCGACATTGTAATATGGTGTTAGAGAATGTTCGCGAAATGTGGACAGAAGCCCCAAAATCAGGAAAAGGAGTGAAGCGTGGACGAGCAGTTAACAAAGATAGATTTATTAGTAAGATGTTCTTACGTGGTGATTCAGTCATATTAGTCCTTCGAAACCCTAATTAGTTTATTGAATCATACGAAATTTGAAAATTTGTAAAAACAATTAAATTCATTCAAGAAGTATTAAGAAAGCGCTCATGCCATCTGGCAGCTTGGTGATCTAATTCAGAATAAAATTCTATTCCCTCAAAATGTGAAGATATCCAAAGTGTTGATTTTTAACATTTAGATCTCGTTCCCAATGGTTCTATTTTTATCTTCCTCGAAAATTTCTGTGGAAGTATTCCAGTTTTGGTCGTCAAGAAAAACGGGAAAACTAATCTCTTTAGTTATCTCACTAATTTGCACGCTTTTATGCAGTATTTTTACAAACAACTTACAGAATGATACAATGAATGCTAGAAGGGGCGGACCTCTCACTAGTACTGGAAAGCTACCGAGCGCAGTTTATACCTCACTCTCAGAGAGACTATAGAGAGGGTGTGAGAGAGAAACATAGAAAATCTCAAAAATGATACTTACATCATGCAAGGAAGACCATTTTCGATTGGAAAGATTTTCCCGGATTCAGGACATATGAGCTTGCCCTTTACAATGTTAATGTCGATTAACAAGCGATACATGGCTTCAATGAAGTTATCATCGGCCAACAGACTTTCATCAAATAGATCTGGTAATATACCTTGGAAACCTTCAATTTGCTTCGAAACTAACAGAACTCCTTCCCAATCTAGGTCAGGTAACACGGATCGAATAAAGTCAATTTTGCTCTCATCTAACTCCTCTGTCTCTGCAACTTCCAATTCCTCTATCTCAATGAGTAATGGATAACCCTTCTGAACACCTTTGACTGGTGATTTAAGATGATTGTGAGTCAAAATCCTCATCTAATCAATTTCTTGAAACTATTGGCAAGTGTGAGATGAAGTCAAACGGTCGTCTATTTTAAAATACGGTCGATGCAATCGATTGGTATTGGTTGGTTTGAATCTTCAATTGAATTGCTCACAACTTATGGCAGAGAATCTCTCAGAAGGTCAGAATTTCTTATTAGGTACTGTTGCTGCCTTTATTGAAGGGATAATCTTGCAACCTACCCTTTATTGGAAGAATGCAAAAGCTCAAAAGTTACCATTTACCTTAGATCCTCGTCTATTGTATCGAGGAACTGGTGCATCCATCTTCAATGAGTGTCAAATGATGGGTTTACAATTTGGATTTACGAAGTTTTATCAAGATTTATTGATCAATGTCAATCATTCATCTTCAACTGGTGCTAAACTAACGCAAAATGAGGAATTTCTCTCAGCGTCTTTAAGTGGTGTGACTGTTGGATTATTTTCTTGTCCTGTTGAACTCGTTATGATTCAGCAACAACGGTTTGGAGGTAGTTTCTTTCAAACCCCGTTGAAGATTTTCTCTCAACATGGTTTCTTTCGCGAGGGATTAATGAGAGCCTACTCTGTCTGTGCTGCACGTGATGCCATTTATGTCTGCGGCATGTTAGGTATTACTCCAGTGCTTCAAACTTACTTTATGGAGAAGCATGATTGTTCATTGTCTCAAGCAAGTTTGTTCGCTTCTCTGATAGGTGGAGCATTCGCTGCAGTTCCCTCACACCCCTTCGATGTGGTTAAAACATGCATGCAAGGCGACTTAAAGCAAGAGACATACAAAAATGTGTCACAAACTGCATCAAAGCTCTGGAAAGAACGAAGATTAATGCATGGATGCTTCTGGCGTTCTGTTAATATTGTTGCGACGGTTTATATCGCCAATGAATGCAGGAACTTCATGTCACCATTCTTCAGTAAGATTCCTGTCTAAGTAGCCTATAAAATTACTTTTGATAGAGAAATAGTGTTAGTCAATGGTTTTTGGAGGGTGGAATGCGATAGCTTCTTCATATGGTTCTTGTGTATATAATGTAAACCTTTATTAAAGAACTAATTTTATTATTATTTCTTCTTTAAAGAGACATTATTCAATATTTATTGAAGGAAATGATAAAAATAATTAATTTTAACGATGAAATTTATCTTACACAATAAAACCATTAAGAGAATCATTGTCTTGATTGTCTCTGTTGTAATTGGTGTCGTTCCATGAACTAATGATGAGGTAATTTCAATTTTAATTCCTCAACTACTTTTGCTTTCGCCTTTGATGAAGTTCTCACTTTAAATGAAGATTTATACAACTCTAAATAACTCGTCGGTCCTTCGATTGACTCTTCTTCTACTTTCGCTGGTAGTGTTATTAACACAGCCTTCGTACTCGCTGAAGAGCGATACTTCTTCCCACCACTCATTTCCGTCATTAACTTCGGTAGCTTCACTAACGGTAATGTCTTTCTTTCACCATTTTTATTCTGTAAGATATTCTGAAGAGTGTATTCCTGCCACCTTTCTAACTGCATTTGTTCATCCCATTGAGTGTGATTGGCAGCACTCGTTGCACTCGGTGAAGGAGAAGTAGCAAAAGGTTTTGGGCTTGATGCATTCCCATCAGGTGAAGAAAGAAAAGAGAATCGAGATATTCCACTCATTCCTCGAGGATTACTCAACTGAGGTGAATAAGGAGTATTCGCAGATAATAAAGATTCAGCAGAGAATTGTCTCGAATGCATGGCACTACCATCAAAACTTGAAGTATTTGTTCTTCTTTCTTGCATCTTCTTAATAAATAATTGTCTTTGAACATTTTCACTATTTTCTTCAATTTCATGTTCTATATCAGATAAAATCATATTAATCTGTTGCATTGATGTTGATAATGTTGGATTTAAATTTTTAAATGATTCAATAAATATTTCTTTATCTTTTTGTGTATAATGAGGATTTAATGCTTGAAATAATGTTAATTCCATTTTTAAACGATCTTTTTGTACTTCACGGATATTAACTAATTCATGTATATTATTATTTGTTCTTTCTTCTTGTGCTATCATTGCTGGTAAACGAAATCTGGATGTACGATTTGCTTTCTTTCTTCCTTCTGAGGCTGCTTTGGATGGCATTTGTTGTTGTTGCATAAAATCTTCAAACATTTGTAATGCTTTTGATGGTGCTTTTATATCCGATAGTTTCACTGTCGAGAACGTTACATTATTGCTTGCTGTCGCGGAGATCGGGTTGGACAGTGTTGTTGCCATAGCTATGCCACCTGGACTTACACTATTGCTCGAATCTGCTGACAGCACCTGCTGTGTGGGGGAGTGGTGTGTGGGAGTAGGAAGGTTGCTTTTGCTATTACTTCGACTGAGAGCAGATTTACCAGGTTTCTTAGGACTATTCACATTTGAATTACTATTTGCACGACTTAGAGGGGCAGGAGAAGATTTGCGACCAATAGTTCCCGCGCTTGACTTTAAAGCAGATTTCTTCGGCACAGCGCCCTCCTCTCCTGTCACACTGCTTTCTCCGCTAGGTAGAGATAGAAGATCTTGAAGAGAATTCTCTCTTGAAAGGAGAAGTTGCGCAGGACGAGGAATATTACCACTGACAGCACTAGAAGAATTTTCTAACAGTTCTTGTGACTTAGCGCCAGTGATAGAATTAGAGGCTGTCTCATTCGTTTCTAGGATGATGCTCAATTTCCTCGACAATTCTGCTTCTTCATCTTCTTTCCATGATGGACGACGATGCTCAGGTGTAAGGAATGGATAGGTTTGATTTGTTGTGGCAATTGCTCCTTCTCCAGCTCCTTCCACTTTATCACGATAAGAAACAGATCTTGATAAACTTGGAGTTGGGGAATAGGAGCTTCGATCACTATCTTCTCTTTTGAGAAGACCAATACGACCTCCACTTCCTCCAAGGGCTGTTGCAGTCGCAGATGAGGTCAGTGTATTAGATTTATTTGCATAGTCCTTCTTCCCCAAGATAGCTTTCATCGCTTGCTCATAGTTTTGATTCTTAAGATCTTCAAATACATTCAAGAGATGTTCCTTTGAATATGCATCAAGATTCTCTCTAAAATATTGTTACCAGAAATTATAAGTGGAAAGATTGGGAAAAAAGGGTTGTAAAGTCTTACTCTAAGTGAGTCCTTACTGCTTTCAATATAGGAGGAGGCTGTTTCTTTTGGTTTTCTTGTGAAGTCATATACCTAGTGTTCCAACCAAAACCAGAGTCAACTTTTCTATTTTTGCTACTTACATCAGCAGTCAGGAGATGCTGAAGAAAGAACTCTGGTGAATCAATATATTCCATTAGTTGAGCCTTTAACTCTGCCAATTGTTTCTATGAAAGAAATCAGTATCGAGTGCTGTTTTCAAACATTTTCACATTACCTCGTCTTTACTTTCTTTTGACAATCCAGTCAGAATCGTATTGTTGCTCGGAGATGTAGGAATTTGCCCGATATTCGGTGGCTTACTTTTTCCATCGTTGCTTCTTCTCTCTCGGTCGGCAAAAGAGACTTGGAGAGATAACGGAGGCTTTCCCTCCTTAGTACGTGGGCTCTCTTTCTTCGGTTCGGCGTTATTCGTGTGATGTCCGGTGTGAGAAGAACTGAGAAATTTCTCATGAAGTTTTTCATCGAAATCATGAACACGAACATGCAGTGGCAAGGTTCGGCGATTCTCTGGAACTTTGAAACGATGGAATTCTAATGGCATCTGAAGAGGGAGAAAGTAATAGCAAGAGAAGAAACACGAAACGGTTACTGACCATATTTAGATCGTTCGCTTTCTTCGCGATGTAATCACCTCGCCAATCAGAGGGTATATATCCCGTTCCTCCAACTTCTCTTTGAACAAATGCCCGAGCCTTCAGCTCTTCATAATGTTCATCCTCGGGACTTAAAGGCCTCGCATTTAAAGGAACGATCCCTCCTCTCCTTCCATTTCCCAATTGACTTTTTCTCCTTTCGGACGGAGCTGGAGAAGGCGAAGGAGAGGGAGAAGAAGCACTCACTTTACTAGGGGGATTTTGAACGCCCCCTCTCTTGCTATTATTCTTGTTTTTATCGACTTTCGAATTGTTGTTTCTGCTTCTTCCTCGTTTGTCATTTGGATTGTTTTTGGGAATTTCTTTCACTTGTGGAACGTCATTGAAAGTGATTTTATTCTTTGGCGAGACTGGTTTCGCTAGAACAGTGTTGCTCTTTGGTGATTGCGGCCTTCCGTCAGTTTGTGCTGTCGGAGAGATCTTCAATTTAGCCGAAGCCGATCGACCGCCTCCGCCAAGGGCCATTGGAGACATAATCGGAGATCCTAGTTGATGCTTCGGACTTCCTAGATGTTGGCTACTGTTGTGCTTCAGAATTCCATGGACAGGAGAAGGTGGGTTGCTGTTCGATGCTACTCGCGCAAATATCCAAGGTAATTGCAAATCTGCTGGTGTTAAGCTGTATGTTTGAAAAACTTCACTAATCTCGTTCCAATCAACACCTTGTTCATCAGAAAGGCCTTTGCCACCATCTATTAATATGTTAATTCCAAGTTTGGCTTCAATATCATAATCAGAGTTAATGTCAATAGTTTGTTGCGATTGATTGAGCAGTGCACGAAATTGCTGTCTCTTGAGGCCATCCAACCACTCAAAATATTCTTTGATTTTGCTTTGATACAATTGAGGATTTTTCTCGTCTTTTACCACTAGACTGTGAGCTGAAGAAGCGTGACTCGAAGTAGGAGTTATGTAGATATTATGATGGTTTGAATTATGTTTCGAACGTTTTGTAGAGCCAAGTTTTGAAGCACTATCAACCGCGTTACCATGCTCATCAGTCATCAAATTATTGCTGTTGTCAACACTCGCAGTTGCAGTTAGCCGACCGTTTTCAGATACCGTCATACTGGATTGGGATCCGATGGAATCATTGTCATCTTCACTCAATAGGGAAAAGAATCGCACTGCTGCACCAGTGGAAACTGCTTGAGTTCGATTAAGTTCTGCAGCTTCTGCTAGTTTCCTTGTAACTTCAGCGCTGCGATCGTAGTAATCACGTAAGGATTTTTCAAACGCTGATTTTGTCTGTCGTTTCTCCGTATCGTCATCATTTTGGAGCTCGTCTATAGTTGCATCGTGTCCTCGAATCCCTTCATTTTGCAACATCTTTTCCTCTAAAGTCCTTCGTTTCAACTCTTCATGTAAAATATTTTCCTTTGCATGATTTTTGATACAATTTTGCAAAAATCTTTTCACTGTTTTATTAATCTCCAAGGCGCGATGCAATGCCATTCCACGCAATACTCGAGGAAATAGAGAGGTATCTAACGTTTTCCTGAGTTCATTCATGGCAAATGTCTTCGGAGTGATTGGGCGATCCGCACGATGAGTTGGAGATCGTCTTCCTGAGGGAGATTTTCTTCCCGATAAATATGAAGATTTGCCAGCAGTTGTCGGTTCATTCAGTTTTTGGATTCGAGCAGCTTTCCTCTGCTTTACAAGAGCCACGATAGGTGTTTCAACTTCCTCTTCTTTGAGCTTTTTTGTTCCTCGAAATGGCTTGGTATAAGCGATGGATTTACGTAATGAGTCAAAGAATGTATATGGGTTAATTTGCTCTGCCACTTGATGCTCGGCCTCCCAACATAACCTATCACGATAGAATAAAGCACTATATCGTAAGCATCCCATTTTTTCTGATATAAAATTCATAGCAAAACCTTCTGCTTGGAAAACAACCGCAACGCTACTTACAACTGCGGCAGTGCTTTCAAAGACTCTGGTTTCACCAATGACTCCTTCATCGCCCAGAATACTACCAGCGGACAGATTGTGGCACGAATCAGAAGTACTGTTTACAAATGGCATAGGAATAACCCCTTCCAAAATAAAATCATTAGTATCAAGAAGAAATTCTCCCGAGACAACCATATAAATGCATTTAACTTCTTCACCTTTATAATATAAAATATCACCCTCATGTAAAGTTCTCTTAGACATAGACGAAGCAGCTAAGACTAAATCTTTTGGTGAAATTCGGTTAGCTAATCCTGATTGGCGTAAAAAGTCGATGGCTTCACTTTGTTCTGAACTTTGAGTAGTTTCCTTATTTCGATATTTTAATAAATCTAGAAGTGGGTGCTTTGGCAATACAACAATCTCACTGATATCAGAAATTTTTGAGGTTAATATAGTTGCTGCCCGCTTTACACCAGTTAAGGTTGACAGTTCCCCAAATCCTGAAAAAGTTGGTATGTGCGCTACCACCTGAGCCGCCTCTAACAATTCTTTAGCTTCCTCCCATCGCCTCTTTCGAGCGCAAGCTAACAGTTTCGTTAATCTCACAGAGTCTCCAGTAAACTGCAATACTTCACATTCTCCTGATAAGATAGTGAAATGACCATCTTCCATTCGAGGGTAATCTCCTTGATAAATAACAACTTCCCCTGGGCCATAATACTCAAGACGGAGCTGTTGGAGTGCATTATAAATCGCTCCTTTCTTCTTGCAGTGGAAGATAGTACTTGCTATGCCTGTAGGATCAATGTCTTTTGCTTGCATTACCCACTTATAAAGCACTTCTATCTCGAGCTCGGTGCGCAATTCATCAGCAGGGAGCTGTCGAGATAAGATTGTCCGGAGGTCCTGATTATAGTCGTGTTTAACACCAGTTCTTTCAGTGAACGTTTGCCAAGCTTGCTTTAATAATCTCTGTCTGATTCGGCAGATGCAGACTATCATCACTCGACTTCTTCGGTCTATGTGAAAAGCAGGATTCTCAACCATCGATTGACGGGAAGATGAGGACCAGATTCGAACAACATTCGAATGCTCCCTCATATACAACTTCTTGGATGCTATTTCCATTTTATCAGGTGAAAACAGTTCGTAAAAACTAAAAAAAAGAACAAAACGTTTCAGACTACAAACATCGATTTTTACTAAAATAGAAATATTTGAGTTTTAAATCATTATTAAAGTAAGAGTGCTAACTGTCGGTAATTACCGATTTGTTGAAACAAAAGAAAGAACACAGCTTTCACCTTTCAGTGGATCGAGTGGATCTTATCATGCTGGGGTTTCTACAACTTAGCCTTGTTCTAGTTGGATTGATTTCGTCCTTGATTTGTGGATATTTTGTTTCGAAGTCCCTATACAAGCATTTTGTTCCCACTACAGCTGCGTTAGTGTTGGAGTCGGAAAGTAGTGTTAATGGAGAGATCACTGTCAATTTTTGGAAGCAAGATCCTGATGATTCTTTCAAACAACTTCATCGACTACCAGAATGGGGTTCGTATC
>VKHI01000308.1:16021-35429 GCA_015145745.1 Poterioochromonas sp. DS
CACTGTCAATTTTTGGAAGCAAGATCCTGATGATTCTTTCAAACAACTTCATCGACTACCAGAATGGGGTTCGTATCGTCCTGGCTATTACTTTGGAATGAAATCAACAGTTTCTAGTTTATCGACTGGAATTGCTTGGTTGGATTTAACGAGGCAGAAGTTTCGACATGAAGCCCAACAAGACGATATTAAACAATTAGATTGGATTGAGCATGATGGTTCGAATTATGGAACTCAAGAATTATCGGATACGCAGAGTAATGTTAAGATTGAGACCACTTTCGTCATCCCCAGTGTTTGGACCGATATTTCTTCCCCTTCTTGGATACAAAAGATCTCCGTTGCACCGTTACAAGAAAAGAAATCAGTGGAAGGGCAAAATGCACTTGATTTTCCTTTTTACTATTACCTTGGGTCAGACTGCTTCAACAATGATCCTGCCTGTCTACTTCTTAGTTCACTTACCAATATCCAAATATTAACGAAAGAAGTCAATGATGAACATTTACTTTTTTATATTACTGGGCAAAAGGATTCCAAGGAAAGGGTTGGCTTTCGTGTCTATGTCAATCAGGTTGATGCGGTGGAGAGCTTTTCCTTTCAAGCTTCATCGGAGAAGAACGTGTTCAGTGGTGTCAATACTTTGAAAAATGAAATCTTCCAAGGAAATAACGCGGTAAGTAGGAATAAGCAAGACTCATGGTTTGATGAGTTTGGAGAGTTAAAAAATCACCTCCCTGTTAATGGTAATGTGAAATTCATCGCGCTTCAACTGAGAATTAGAAAACCGGTTGATCTGTATTTTACATTAGCTGAGAATGTTAAAGTAGAAGAACTCAACAACGACAAATATCGTCAAGAAAATTTGTTTTCCTCTGTGAAAGGACAATTTAATAACTTACAAATTTATTACTCAACGAAATTTCAAGAGCGGTTAAGGGCGTTTCTAACTAATCGACCGTCTCATGTGCATGAAGAGAATTTATCTCAATATTCTTACCAGATTCAAGTAGCATTAAGCTCTCTATTAGGAGGAATAGGTTATTTTGAAGGAAGATCACGGATCGAATGGAATGTTGATCGGCTTTGGGATACAGTTTATCCTTCTTCAATCCCGGAGAATGAGACAGCACCGATTGTCCATCAACCGTCTCAAGATACCCGTGCTTACACCAAATTACTTACCGCAACACCCTCACGAACAATCTTCCCTCGCGGTTTCCTTTGGGATGAAGGATTTCATCAGTTAGTTATCAATCATTGGAATGTTAATATTACCATGAGAGTGATTTCTGATTGGTTGAATGCTATGTTTATTTCCGATTACTCAATCGACCCTAATCTCAATCCAAGGGAGAATTCGAAGCGAATCAAGTTAGGTTGGATTCCTCGAGAGATGATTTTAGGAGATGAGGCACAACAAAGAGTTCCTGATGAATTTATTACTCAGAGATTAAATATCGCAAATCCTCCAACATTTTTATTAGTTTTAGAATCCATACTCCATCGCTACTTTGATCTTTCCTGCAATGAAGTGGATCGAAATACTTGTTCCGGTGCGAATTTTGAAATAGATGGAACTCAAAGAGAGCATGTGCTCAAGTTTCTGCTCAAAATCTTCCCAAGATTACATTATTGGATTGAATGGTTCCGAATTAGTCAAGCTAGCTCTAATCTTGAAGCCTCTTCAACTTTCCGTTGGAGGGGACGATCTTATCACGATAACAAAGTAATTCCAAATACACTTTCATCTGGTTTAGATGACTATCCTCGTGCCATTTATCCTGTCCCAGAAGAAAGACACGTTGATTTATTGTGTTGGATGATTAAAGCGTATAATACTTTAGACAAAATTGCCCAATTATTACATTCTCAATATCCTACAACCTTTCAAAAGGAAGTATTAAATCCACTGGTGAAGTTACCATCTTCATCCAACTCTCTCAGTTACTACCAGGAGAAATACTTCGCCTTTAATCAAAGTTTATTCGAAAATCATTATTCATCAGAATATCACGGATTCTATGATTATGGTGTGAATAATGAGTCTTCTGTATTTATTCAAGAAGTTTTATTTCGTTGTGGTAATCCAGAGACCAAAGCTGCAATAGATGGTTATATTCCAATTTATTATCTTCAGAATAAAATGATGAACTTTTGTCCTCAAAGTCATCCACAACCTCTCTATCCGATGGGTGATGGTCAAGGAGGTTATTTAATTAGAGAAAGAATTGCCGCAGAGAATTACACATATACTGTTGTTCCTCGAGTTGGATATGTCAGTATTTTCCCTTTCCTGCTCAAAATTTTGCCAGTAACATCTGACAAAGAAATGGATGAAATCTTAACTGTGATGGAGGATCCTAAGCTATTATATACGAATTATGGCTTAAGGTCAATGGCGACAACTGATAAATTCTATCTGAAGCGAAGCTCTGCTCACGATGCACCGTATTGGAGGTAAGGATTGTAAATCAAATTCTATGATTTAAGTAACTTTGCTTTATTTGTTAGAGGGCCTATCTGGATTAACATTAATTTTCTTGCTCTCTCTGCGTTACATCACTATGGGCAACATTCCACCTGCAAGCACCAGGAGCGTATTAAGACCCTTTACAATAAACTGAGGAATGGTTTGATTAAGAATATTCTAAAAGAACAGAAAGCAACGGGTTTCTTTTGGGAGCAGTATGATGATAAGTCTGGGAACGGTATTCGTGGACATCCTTTTACTGGTTGGACGGCGACAATCGTCAACATCTTCTTTGAATGGTACTAGATTATGCTTGATTTGTTAGAGGGAAAAGATTCAGAATGAAGAAGCTGAAAATAGAATGAACTTTGCTGTTATTACGAAAAGATAATCAAACTATAATGATAGCAAAAACAAGGAATTTAGACAAGGTTATCTCTTTCGTTGGAAGATTAGAGATTAAAATGCTTGTTTAACCCTACTTAATATTGACATTCTGGGTATTTTTCATATTTCGCTCTTAATTGTGAGAATAGAATATGTTCTCGTCCTCGATACCTCTCAACGAACTTATCTACTTCAGCCACCTTTGAAGGATTAGCCACTTCATAACATCTCAAAACTCGATCTCGTACTTTTCTATCAGCTGCTGCTTGAGGATAGAGGAAATCCATGAGCTAGAGAGATATTGAGAAAATAACAGAGGGTTGAAGTGCTTGACTTACTTGCATGAATCCACCTAATAACAAAGGTAGGGCAAACATACAAAGGATAGCAATGGCAGCCCAATTTAATCCACCTTTTTGTTGTGCCTGCTTTTGAGTTGGGGCTTTCTTCTTTTTATTATCTTTTGGTTCGTCTTCCTCTTCCTCTTCTTCTGTGTTCTTATCAGGAGGATTGTTTACAACCTCAAAGGTTTCCTCTTCACTTTGATCCTCAGAAGGATCAACATGCTTCATACGCTTGTTTCTTTGGACTGGATTCACTGTTTTCTTTGTCATTTTCTATAATATCTATCAATCTAATTAATCTAATAAATTACACGTATCAAAAAAAAATCTCCTGCTCTATAACACCGATAGATTTATCTCGGAATCTTAAGGATGCCGATTTCGCCGATGCTGTGACGCTTCGATGCCGGATTGGATAAACGTCATCATAGAGGGCAAAAAGAAGGAGACCAAGCAGAGTTCTCTCACTATCCACTACCTGGTCGTCTAACTACTTGCATCACATGAAGTACGCATCAGACAGATCACAGCTCAGATCATAATTATAATCACAGTAATAACTCACTTCCAATTAGCAACGAAGGATTGTTCTGAAGGATTTAGTGTAAGAGAAGAAAGATCGTATCAAGTTTGAGCAGAAAGAAACAAGTGAAAGATATTTATTTTTTATTTTTTGAAAGATATAGTGGATACTATAAGTTTTTAGAGGGAAGAAATGGGACAAACTTTAACTAAATCTGTTGAACCGGATAAGAAATGTCATAATTACTACCAACCGACAGTCACATCTTTGGATCTGAGTCGTTCAGCTCATGACTCTGCAGTAACCGCGAAGAGAGTTGCTGTTATCGGCTCTGGCTGTGGTGGATTATCTGCTGCATGGCACTTAAATCGTGTGGGTGTTGATGTGACTTTATTTGAGGCAGGCGAGAAGCTTGGTGGTCATGCAAACACAGTGAATGGTAAGCTTCTTCACTATCTCTAAATCCACAGCAATTCTCACAATTCGAATATTCTCTAAGTTGATGGTGTTGACGTGGATACTGGATTCATGGTATACAATTCCCTTAATTATCCTAATTTATGTGCATTCTTCGAAGAAGTTGGTGTTGAGGGTCTTGATACAACCATGGGCTTTAGTATCTCAATGGATGATGGAGCCTTAGAGTGGTGCTCTGATTCTCTCTCAGGTCTCCTTGCTACAACTTCTAATGCAACAAATCCAACTTTCTATCGGATGATGATGGATATTTTCAGATTTAATAAAGAAGCTCATAACTTCTTACAACAATCAGGATCCACTGAAAACATCAATGACATCACAGTTCGTGACTTCTTGAAAGAGCATTCTCTGTCTGATGCATTCCGTGACTTATACCTTGTTCCAATGACAGCAGCTATCTGGTCGGCAACATGTGAAGACATTTTAAACTTCCCAATTATTACACTATTAACCTTCTTAAACAAGTAAGCCACTCTCTATCCATCCTTTTATAAGTAGTTCTTATTCTCCTATTTAGCCATTTATTGTTGCAAGTTTCAGAGCATATTGACTGGAAAACACCAAAGAATCGCAGTCAGGAATATGTGAAGAAGATTGGAGATGAATTAGGATCAAGAGCGAAGGTTAATACCCCAATCTCTCAGATTGAAAGAAAGCATAACGATGACGGAACTACATTTACCATTTCACTATATGACTCGAAACAAAACCGCTATGAATTTGATGAAGTCGTGTTTGCCTGTCATCCTGACCAAGCATTGAAGATTCTTGATACTGCAGCCACTGCTGAAGAGAAGAGATGGCTCGGAGAATTCATTTATGACGAGAATGCAACTTATGTACACTCAGACGAAGCTTTGATGCCTAAGTCTAAGGCTGCTTGGACATCTTGGAATTACATTGGAACTTCTCAGCAGAAAGAGAATACCAATAAACCTGTCTTCGTGACTTACTGGTTGAATAAACTACAAGGACTGGACCATCCAAAGCCAATTCTAGTTAGCTTGAATCCTTTCCAACCACCTGATCCAGCTTTGACCTACACCAAAATTATGTATTCTCATCCACAATATACCATTCGTTCCATCAAGGCACAGAAAGAGGTTTCTCTCTTGCAAGGTCAACAAGGCACATACTATTGTGGTGCTTGGATGGGTTATGGTTTTCATGAAGATGGTTTTCGTTCGGGAATCGAAGTTGCTTCTGCCATTTCTGGTGTCGCGCCACCTTGGGTTCAAAAATGGGGAAGACAAGCCATGATCCCAAAGTCAGTGAAGAAAGCAGCTGATCGCAGCATTCTATCGACTGTGGTGAATACTTTAGTCACCAGACCTGTTACCTACGGTTTAGAGTCGCTTTGTCAAAGACAGATCGTTGACTTCCTGGAGAAGGGTTTTCTGAAAGGAAAGTTAGAAATCATTTTCCCTGACGGATCGAGACGATCTTTCATTGGTGAAACGGCGGGTCATGAGGTTGTGTTGAAGGTTAAGAATGGTTGGTTCTTTGCTCGGCTTGCCTTGGAGGCGGATCTGGGTCTTGCTAGATCTTACATCGCTGGAGAGGTAAGTTTGAGTTTATTCAATACATTCTCGAGTGAAATTAAAATTATTTTCTTGACAGTGGGAGATTGAGAACACTGGACCTTACTATGACGGTCTAACTCGCTTCTTGTTACTACTGATTGATAACATGCCAACTGGAGTTAATAAGAAGGAAAATGCCATTGACGCTGATAAACTCATCACTGCTTGGCTTGGAAATGCTATTAATGCAGTCTGGTATCGTGTCATCATGGACAATTCGATTGCCAATTCCCAAACACATATTCATGCAGTAAGTGAGCTTTCTTGTTTTCTTCTTTTTAAATGTTATTCTTTCTTTGTTTATAGCACTATGATCTCTCCAATGATTTATTCAAAACATTCCTTGATTCCAAGCATATGATGTATTCTTCTGCTTTATTCGAGACAAGTATTGTCGAAGATCCTGCAACAAAACAGAAGAAAGTAATCTTCCATGACTCTTTAGAAGATGCACAAACACGTAAAATAGATGAATTATTAAAGAGATTAGAACCTATTACCCCTGAACATACCTTATTAGATATTGGATTTGGATGGGGAGGTATTTGTATTCGCGCTGCAGAGAAGTACGGATGCAAAGTCACAGGAATCACTTTATCGACTGAACAGAAGGCATTAGCAGAGGAGCGAGTAAAAGCGAAAGGATTAGAGCATTTGATGACATTCGAGTTAGTGGATTATCGTGTCTTTGCTGAACGTGAACAAAAGTTTGATCGTATAGTGAGTTGTGAGATGATTGAAGCTGTTGGTCATAATCATTTAGGATCATTCTTCTCAGCTGTTGAGAATCTTTTAGCTCCTGAAGGAATCTTTGTCATGCAAGCGATCACAATGCCTGATTCACGCTATCCCACATACATGAGATCAGCTGACTTCTGTAATACGATCATCTTTCCTGGAGGATGCTGTCCATCACTCTCTGCATTGCTATCAGCAATGTCTCAGAACAGTACTCTTTTCCTCGACAGTGCAATAAATGCGAACATTCATTACGCCGAGACATTGAGACGATGGAGAAGAAACTTTAACAATCATTTACCTAAGATTTATTCATTAGGCTTTGATGATGCTTTTATTCGATTATGGAACTTATATTTATGTTATTGCGAGGCAGGATTTGATGCACAAGTCATTAATTTGCAAATGTTGACATTTTCTCGTCCAGGGAATAGTAATATGACTCATGCAAGGAATATTATCTCCACATCATCAAAGTAGAGAATCAAAGGATGGTCAAAGTGATTTTTGTATATGTGAGCTTTTTGCTATTGTTTCCTTCCTTTTTTTTGTTCTTGTAAATGAGGTTTTTGATTTCTAATTTTGTCATTTGTATATATTTTTTGAGGAGGGATTATCATATCATCATAACAACGTTGAGGACAATTTTTCTGATGATTGAAAGAGTATTTCTAAAATAATAAAAGAAAATGACAAATTTATGTGAATTCTCTTTGATAGCTGCGAATATTTCTCATGATCTATAGATACCTTCTCATTAGAAAAAGCTTTGATTAATTTACTATTCAAAGCAATGAAAAGGAAACAGTTCAATCAAGGTGAAGAACTATCAGCTAAACAGAGATACACAAAATCTGTCAAAACAGTATACATCTTCACAATCTATGATAGAAAATATGAATTGTCCAATATTAATAAGGCTAATAATAGGAATTCAAAGAATCATCAAAAGCATTAGAACCTATGATAAGAGTCACACGAAAGCACAAAACACTATATACAATAATAACAACTCAAACTATCGATTCAATGTCCCTGATTTATCCAATATTCTACTCGCTCGAAATGATTGTGATTCAACTTGAGATTGGAAGTAATTGAGATCTTGTTGGCTGCCATACAGTTTTGTACCTCGCATCCTTAAATATGACGTGGAAGTCTCAGGGGCGATGTATTCCTGGACTAATTGACGTGTTTGTGGTCGTACATACTTCCATCTACTCTTCATTGTATCATAATGTTCCCATTTTGGCTCGAACTTCTTTGGTGATGTCAGAACATCTGCAGGAAGGAATTTTGAATGTTGCTTAGTGGCAAGGTCTATGGAGAGATCATCTGTCTCTTGAACTGTTATAGGTAAAGGATTATAGTCTAATGGCCAATTTCCTGTTTGGATTTTAGAGATGACTTCTTTTCTTCTCTTCTGAGCGAGGACAACAGCAGGAGAGAGAAGGGATAGTTCTGGTTGTTTTGATATCTCTGATTGTAATCGCTGCTTGACAACTTTTCCAACACGTGAAACAGGTACTGGAATATCTGATGCTAAATTTTCTGTCGACAGTATGAGAGAAGCTGTATCCATTGGTCTTCGATCAGTTGTTAGAGATTTCATAAATTTATTATAATATCGTTTATTCTCAAATTCTTCTTGATATTTCTCTCCAACAGGATTCCCATGCGCTATCAGCCATTCTCGTAATTCTTTGTTATATTTGTATGACTCTAAATCCTTCTTTGAAGGACTCTTTCTGCCTACTTCCAGCATCTCTATTTATTTATTTTGTTCACACTTACTTGCGCGAAACCGACGAACGATCGTTTTCAATCGTTTTATTTGTTGATAAATTCACAGAAAGGATTTCAAGTTCATCTTCAAGCTTAACTGCACCGATTATAACGATGATAAGGCTGTGGGTTGTAATATTCTTATTGCTCTCTTGCCTTCCTTTAGGGGAATTCTTTTCTTTGAGTTTTAATGGCATCACATCCTCTTATCGTGGGAACTTGAAACTAAATCAGCAAAATAATAAATGGTCTCCCAGCTCTTCAGTGAAGCCAAGCAAGCAAAAAGCAGAAGCAATAGAACCCTTAGTTTATTCGCTTGAATTACCAAAGGCTACTGGTATAGATTGGGGCTCAGATTTGAGTTTTAGATGGGTATACGTTCAGTCGTTAGATCCAGCTGGTGCTGCATTTAAATCAGGAAAAATACAGAAAGGGGATTATATAATAGGTGTTGGAAATACCACTCTTATAGCACAAGACTTTAACTATGTTCTAACGGTAAATTGTTCGAGTTCCCTGGAAATGTTTGTTACTCTTCTGTATAGACTCTCTCACAACAACCAGCAATCAGCAACTACACCTTCTTTCGAGGATCGAAATCTCAGCTGACTGGAGAAGAGGAAATTAATCCCCGAGCAATGACATATAAGATTAAGGTGATTGAAGATGGAAAGTCTGACAGAATAATCTCCTGTCAAGGTAAAGACATCCTTATCAATGTTATGAATGATCCTGATGAAATATACTATAGGAGGATCAAATTTGAGGAATGTTCTCGTGAATAATGGGATTAATGTCTACCGTTCTGTGACACGATGGACGAATTGTAGTGGGAAGCAGCGTTGCGGGACGTGTATTGTGGAGGTAGGGCATTTTTGTAATTTCATCCCTTACTCATGTCTGGATGGATAGATCCAAGAAGGATCTGATAACTGTACGATGCAAGGGTTAGACGAATCGGCTGTGTTGAGAGAAAACCCAGAGTCTTATCGTCTTTCATGTGTCACTGAAATCTATGGTGATGTAACTGTGAAGGTTCTTGGGCCTGTGAAGGCAGCTCAGTGGACAAGATAACAACACTGCCCGCATCTTATGTTGTGCAGTTGCCCTAACTTAAGATTGACTCCTTCCTTTCATTGGACCCTCTAACCTTTCATTATTCCACCATCTCTCATGGCTTATATTTCAGTGGGAGAGCGTGACGGTTGAGTTTCAAAACAAATTTTCATTAAAAACTACAATTTTGTTAAAATAGATTCAAACATCGAATTAAGATGATTCAGTCAGAATCTGAAGTTATTTTCGCATTGCGGCCTTATTCACAGTAATTCCTTCAATATGAGTGTCAAGGAAGCAAATAAACTTATCTTGTGCGACCATTTTTAGATTTTCGTCGAAATCAGTTGAATTAGGACTTAATTCAGGAGGAAAAGCCTCCTTAAAAATTTCATTAGTAATTTCTTCCAATTTCTTCTCATCAAAAACAATCGGATTATAGCATTTTGGGTTCGCTTGCTCTTGAGTTCCCATCAAATCCATTTGCTTCTTTGTATCTTGAATTGCCCTCACTAAATTTAACTGGACCTGATACAATCCAAGACGATAACTCCAGGAAACACCTTGATAATGTGTAAAATTGGTTTCATCTATCCAGTTACTATAGGCTGGATAGTTAATATATTCGGAAAACACTGTCGGCTTACGACAAACATATGGGTAAAAAAGAGCAGGAAGTTCCCACATCGTTTCAGCCATTTGACTTGACATTCTTAAAGCTCCAACAAAGTCATATTGCTTAACTTTATCACGTAATACACCCAAATTGTGACTGAAAAACCCACCAAATATCTTTGGAGATAAATACTTCAAAGGATCTTTATCTACATGAATTAGTTCCGGATCTTTATCCGCTTCAGACACACTGACAAAATGGAATAGATTGAAGAAAAGGCAAGTAAGCCAAAGTAAATTCATGGTCTTTAGTTTCTGGTAATTGTTTTGTGAAAGTGATTGTGATCTCATCATAATAGAGACAGGTTCGACTTTAGGAGAGAGGGGTTTTTGAGAGTGATATCTTTCCCTGCTCCTCACGATACATAAACTAGACAAGGCGACTATCAATTAGCATGAAGTTTATCAGATTAAGGAACGACTTGTGAAAGTTCTTTTTTTCCTTAGCTCATGTTTTTTGTTCTTATTATTGGGATTACTTCTCTTTTCATATTTCATCTTTGTTTCTGTTATTATTTCTATCTTGAAGCAGTAAGTGGCAATCTGATAGTAAAACCTTATATACAATGGTTCGGTGCAAAATTAATTTTTAACTTCCAAGAGCTAAATCGCGGGAAAGAGTTTATTGGATCATTATCAAACAATCTAGACAGTATTAAAAAGAATGATGTGCGAAACTTCTCCTCTCCATATATAATCAAAACCAAGAGAAAGAACTTCCAAAATTTATTTCAACTATCTCTTTCTACTACTTCTAAGATGATGCCTCAAGGATATTTATTTCCATACATTGAATGTCTAAGGCCAGTTCGTCCAGCTTATGTGAACTACTCTGATGGAACTCCCACTATTCATCAAAGTGAGATAGAATCATTTCATACACTACAAACCAAGTACAGTCAATCATTTTGGTCGATTGCTTGGGCCTTTCGTATCTCTCATTTCCGAGTTCAAAATTTCTTTTTGGGTATGCTTTCAAACGATACTGATCGTCAAATGATCATTTATGGACATCCATTTTCATCGAAGCAGATTCCGAAAACTAAATTATTGTGCTGGAATCCAATTCGATCATATCATTCAAAACCAGTAATGAAGAATTATCCAAACCTTACCTGGAATGAAAAGGAATATGTTCAGCTATTGAATGAGGTGGAATCATCATTGAAAACCATGAAGAGGCAAATAAGTAACATGATCATTCTAGAGTTTCAAAAATTTCTCCGTCTATTGTTTTTCTATTTCATGATTCTGATTGGATTTATATCGAGTAGGGTAAGTGTAATCTTGAATGTTTCTTCATTGTCTTTCTTAATTTCCCTTTGGTTTTAGTCAATTAGTAACTTCTTATTAGTAATAAATGGATTAATTAAAATTAACCTTTATAGAAGAAAGGTGAGGTTAAATGCAAAGCTCTTTCGATTCTTAATGTTTTATGTTTAGGAATATGATATCTTTCTTTCGCATGAATGGGGGCGACATAGGAAAAATATACATCATAACTTTGTTCGAACAATTGAATCATTTCTTTATTGGATTCCTGTTGTAAAATCATTTTTAGATGAATATAATTTATATGGAGAAATGACACCACAATTAAGACGTGCTATTAATGATTCAGAAATATTTATTATCTTTTTAACAATAAGTTACAATTACAAATTATTTACGGATGATAACTTTTGTTATAAGGAATTCAAAGAAGCTCAAAGCAAGAGAAAAAAGATTGTTTTAGTGATTTTAGACGAGAAAATGAAGGATAAAGGATTATGGGAGTCATCTTTAGTGAAAGCTTGTGGAGATTTGAAATATCTGGATATGACTCGCTGTGAAAATCTCGATCTAATGCAGTATTTATACAGATTATATCTATTAGTCAACGATATAGTGAAGCTGTATCATGATCGTCCTCATCATGAGTAAGGTTTAATCTACTGAGAAAGTTCGCTACCTGACTAGTTTCTAACTGTTCGTAGAAACGTTTGAATGAAGTTCTATCTTATCGAGACAACTGGAACAAAATGACAAGGTTAGGGTGAAAAGTGAGGATTTAGAAGGTTGGAGATTGATTCCTTCTTCTTTTATATGCAGTTTAGGCGTGTTATCGTAAACAAATAAACACTCTAACCTAAATAACTAAACGATCCATTCGATCGTTTTGTGTTCGAAACGGCTTCTGCTGACAGTTTCTCAAACTTTTGAATGAACCTAACATATAAGAGAGCAACATAACAGCATCATTTTCTATAAATACTGATTTAGATATTCGTGAGGAGAAAGATAAATCGAAGGGGAAAAATGGAAAGTAGTGATAAGAAACGTCGTGCAGTCCATGAACAACTTCGTACCGATCATATTGATACATTAGAAATCTTACAAACAACGCAAGATGAAAATGAAAAATTAAAACAATCATTAAAACAATTACAAGAAAAACTAGATTCTATGAATTCTATCTATAATACATCAGATAGTACACCAATTTCTGCACCATCCAAAGAACAGAATGAAATGATCTCATTATTACAAAAAAACCGTGATTTAATCGAACAAGTATCAAACCTCCAACAACAGGTCAAACAATATCAATTAGCTGATCAAAAACGTCAATTACTGCAACAAAAGACTGGTGGTACATCCATAGAAGAACTTAGTAGTATTATTACCAAATTAAAACAAAAAGAATATTACGACGGAATAAAATTAAAAGAATATGAGAAAAATCATGAATTCCATCTTCAAGCAATTGAACAATTAAAACAACAATATGAAGAAAAATTATTAGAACAAAAACAACATTTTATGTTATTTCAAAATCAATTATTTTCATTTCAATCAAATTATAATGAAACAAAGAATGATTTACAACAAAAGATTATTGATTATAATGAATTAATGAAACAGAATGAACACCTTCAATCACAATTAACTATACAATCACAACAATATATGCATAAATATGATCATGATATGAAAGGAAAGGAGAATGAGATCATGAGATTACATCATACGATTGAACAATATGAACATTTACTACAAGAGAAAACGGATTTATTATCACAATATCAACAAGAATTACATCGATTTCATTCGACTTTATCTGAAATACAAGATCCGCATGGTCTTAGAACGAATTTACCGACTTTATTACAGTTTACTGATTCTGATTGTGATTCTATTATGGAAGTTATTCCACCTATACAAGCAGCAACTCTATCACCAAGGAATCATCAACCTCAGGAATCCATTACACCAAGGTTCTCTCCTATTCCTCACCCAGTCGTTGAGAAGAAGGAAGAAGAAGAGGAAGCAGAGGTCTCAGAAGCTCCTCTAACGAATAATAACGCGAAACAAAGTAGTAGTAATAATAGCCCTTTACATGGAAATGTTCGATTTCAGGAGTTTATGGATTTAAAACGTGAGAATCGGGAGTTAAAACTTCGATTAGCTGAGCTAACGTCTCATATGCAAAGTATTGATCCATCAAATCATGCTTATGCTCAACAAGGAATGCGGAGTAATCTAGGTTCGTCGTCAGGTCCAGTGGGAAAGTCGAATAAAAACCATATTAATGTTGCAGTACCTGCCATTCCTTTGACTCGTAGTGGCAGTGGCTTAGGAACTCCGACTGGTGCTAATCATGGAACTAGTAATCAACCACCAAGTCATCCAAGAAGCAGACGATCGTTTGATTCTGGTACTCCACTTACCAATACCTCCAACGCGTCCAATGGAATCATGCCAATGATGACGAAAAGCCACACACAGTATACGTTGAGTGCTAGTGGTTATAGTGGGAACGATCTAGCTATGTCAGCATCCGCCACAACATTAAGATCATCCACAATCTTTCCTCAACGCCAACCAAGTGGTTCAATTAAATTCCCTAAAGTTACGAAATAGTCTTATTCGTCGTATCTGTTTGTTGTTCGCCCTCTATGTCATTCGTCTCCTTTTCTCTTTTATCGCATGCTATTTCATGGAAAAATGTTCTCAAACTGTATTGATTTTAGACTTTCATGCGAAGGCGTATACCTCTCTTATCGGAGTATTGCAGAGTAGGTCTTCGACGAATGGAAGTTATTTGTTTTTTTCTTTTCTTTTGTTTTGTTTGTTTGATTGTGTGTTGGTATGATTGTGTGTATGTCCTTGTCCTGAGCTGTCTGTTTCCTTTCTATGCAAGTTTATATGTGTAGATGAAATTGTTTTTATGAGTTAGTTTGATTTATTGATTTCTTCTTTTTTTTATTGTTAAAGTCCCATTCGTTATGTTTGTCGTATGTGGTAGAAGATCGCATCCCTAGATATCATCCTCCTCGTATGTGCTCCTTGAAGTCTGATTTCTGCATTTATCCATGTATTGCAACTTCTCTTTTAAGTAGTTTGAAATAAATTTAATTAATTCATTCAATCATAACACACAAGTATTGTTATTATGGCAAATCTGATTTGTATTTGATCAACTTGATTGTGGCCTCTCAAACACTGAAAAGAACCGTATTGTCGCAAAAAAGATACTTAAAAGATATTATGGTCAGACACCCTATCAAAGGATTGTTATAAATCAGAGACTAGATTTAAATAGAAAGAATAGTAGTTTTACCTATAATAAACAGAAGAAAAAACTAGGTACTAAACTGGCAAACGTAGTTTTTCGATGTTTGTCTTTCCTCGTTCAGATTTGTAGCAATCAATTCTGTATTCAAATGCTTTCAAAAAAAAGGTTTTGTTTAGAGAGAATGCATTCATTAATGTTACACAAGAAAAACATGGTTTTGGTTTGAGATTTTTTTCTCCCGCCTATTGCACTGTATATATATTTACGTTTCTCTATGTGATGTCCCTAGAAACTCTTGTTCATCCCAAGATAAAAAACAACGTGTCGTTATGAGGTATCTTGGTGGAGAAGTCCACCAGTGTATCAACTCACCTAACATCGATACAGCTGTAATTGCTTTATAATCACGCAAGTCTTAATGTTAGGGGGAGTACATACATTAACTCTGAGCCGTTACAATGGAATTAGAAATGTCTCGATGTTAGGAGGTCTCCTCCAGACACCGAAAAGTCTCTAACTCCACTACAGAATCTCAAATTTAATATATGTACTCTTCTTAACATTGATACATCACTAATTCCAATACAATTACTCAAGTTTAATATCCAAGAAAGTCGTTAATTCCATTGCAAGTTCGTATGATTCTAATTTCTTTGCAGAAAATATAACCTCCCAGGTAATACCCCCTCATTTTGTTCTTAAGTGGTCTCGCTGCCTTGTGTGTTTTTCATGGTAAATTAACGACGGCGATTAAGCTGATTAGAGAGCCAAGTGAAGCATCTCATCTTCTCTTCTCAATAACTCTTTTGCATAACTGTGTGAATTCTTCATTTCTCAATGTTAGAATTAAGTCTCTTCTTATCATAAGATCTCGAAAATGGAATCGGATCTATCCATGGAAACAATGCACGAGAACAATTTGCATCCTTTCAATTCTGTGTGATCTGGATCTCAACTTTTCATGTTTCGGTCACATGTCTCTGATCTTCTTCTTCGTCAAATAACACAACATATCGGAGCTAAGAGATATCCAGCCAATAACTCCTCAATAGACCTGTTCACTAGGTGAAGCCAACGCCTAACAGAATTGTTGAAGCTCGAGTATTAGCTTCCATTACTTCGTCTTTCGTCTTACAATGACACAACCACTAAACTCATGCAACCCCAAATCTCTAAAAAATAGAACTTTAGGGACTTCATTGCTCTTTACATTTAATTTAATGCATTGAGGGAAAAAAGAACTATAGAAAGGTTATTAAATGAATATGAAATTAGATTAGATCAAGCAATGATATGGTGACAGATTTTTCATTCGGACTTGAGGCCAGTCTAACGGATAAACACGTAATGTGTTATGAAGGGATACCTCGGATCCACGAGCTCCTCGCTTACACTAAACCCTATCTCCATAAATCTCTTCTTCCAAATATCATAGTCCACACAATCCTTCGAACAATCAGGAGCTTTCGTTCCCATATCTCCTTCTAATAGGATTACACGCACACGACGAAGCAGATGAGCGAGTCTCTGAAGGTTATCTGGAAGAAGATGAGTGATACAACCCTCACAATCGATCAGGAGGACAGTGAACTGCATATCCATCACTTTATGGAGTTGATGAAGTGTTATGTGAGATGGATCAGCCGAAAGTTTTGAATTGGGAAGTTGAGTAAATGTTCTTGTTCCATAGCCTTGATCGAACACTGCGAACGGCACATCTGACACTGCGCCGAAGAAAACCGTTGACGCACACGAATGGGACTTCACATTTTCTCGTAGATACTCCCATACACCATGATCTGGCTCTACCGCTACCACCTTTCCTGAGTTCTTCAGCGTACAAGCTATCGCACAAGTCGTCGTCCCATAACGAGCTCCGAGCTCCAGCACGACATCAGAGCTTTGAATGTACTTATATACGAACTCATGCTCGACGATCTCGATAGGACAATCGGCACCTTTGAAAGTACAAGGGAGCTCTTTTCCTTCTTTGAAGTCCATCGCCTTGCAAGTGGAGGAAGAGTTGAAGGAGAACTGTTGGAAGTGCTTTTGTTTGATGGACTGCAAGATCAATGGATCGACGATGTCACTTCGATCATGATGATGAAATTGATTAAATCCCTTGATCTCTTGTTTTTCTAAAGAGACGAGTGATTCCTCCATAACACCTACACAATCTTGAACTTTAATTTACAAATTATGAGTTGATCTTACCATAGCTAAGCATCAAGATCAAAATTAAAATGGAAAGATACTGCGTGGTGGATGGTTGTCGTTGATTATAATGTTTGCTTTGGAATCGAATGAAAGTGTTTCTACTGTAATCCCTTCACCTCTATTTGGGCTTTTGGGCTATTTGGGGTTTTTATAAAAGTTAGTGGGTAAAACAATTTTAAACGACAAGAGATTCTCTTTTGAGTTACTTTTTATTTAAAATTTTACTTTTTTTTTTTTTTTTTTTTTTTTTTTATCTGTATAACTTTCCTCGACGACCTTGAGAATCATTTCATTCAGTCTATAGTAAATAATATTTTTCTCTTTTCCACTTCTTTTGTGCGAGACATAAATCGGGGTATTTGTGCGAAAATTGATTCCCATCTTATTTAGATGAGATATGGACATTCCAAATGCCTCATTTCACAGGGGAGATACCCTTATCGATGACCTTCTCGAAAATATCGATCTGAACAATGTCTACGCCAATACTGCTCTCATGATAACAAGGTATAGCAATTCCGTCTAATTCCTGACTTATTGACTATCTCAATCTTGACAGACTTGAACGTTTCAAACCAACTGAAAATAATGTGATAGATAGTCTTAATAATTTCGAAGAGAATTCAAAGCGGAAACGAGTTAAAGTCATTCGAATACCGCGCATGATCAAGCGAGATATTCGTCGGTCTTATTGTTCAATGTACTGCAATGTATCTAATAGCTACGATGAAGCGCTGATTGTATCGTTTTTCCAGACGTTTGCATGCGAAAATATGCAACTTATCCACAGAAGCCCTACTTCAGTTCTCAGTAACCTCCACTTGAGAGGGAGAGATCTTGTTCTGCGGTATAAGCTTGCCTACATGAACTTATCTCCAGATAAGATTGTCAGATTTACGGATATTAGGATTCATCAAAGAGCCGACTCTGAGAGTTCGCGGTGCGAAGTTTGGGCCAACTTTTCCTTCGAACATACTCTTATCTACAAGACAGACCCGCAAAGGTTGGTGGACGCTATCCTTCAGAAAGATCAAAACCCGCTTCTAGCTGATAATGGCATGGTAGACACACCTATGCGTGTTGCAAAGAAAAATAAAAGAAAATTCCTTGACCTTCGTGAATCTTCAAGGGTAGTTAGCAAATTTCGAGTCGAAGATCATTTTTGTCGTCTGAAAGAACCACTGCGCATAAAAGTTGTAGGATCCACAGTGTTTAAACTCGACGAAGAAAAGAGAATCGAGCAACTGATCTCTTATCCAATGAGCATGGGAGTCATAACTGACACAGGTCTCGATCCTGTACCTGCCATTGATGACTGAGATTGTATTAATTCGTCTATGTTCAACTCGAAGTATTTAACATTATCATTATCATTATCATTTACTCTTTTTATTTTTTCATTTTTTAAAATATTTTCTTGTGACTTATTTAATCAAACACAAAGTATTCTTATGGTTAATAAATATGTAACAGAGTTAGTGGTGAATATATTTGATAGCTTACTCTAAGCCATTCCATCACTTCCGAACAAAGACGTAATGATTAATGAATGTGAATCTTGGATCCGTTGTCTCTTCAACAACGTCAAACCCTATCTCCATAAATCTCTTCTTCCAAATATCATAGTCCACACAATCCTCCGAACAATCAGGAGCTTTCGTTCCCATATCTCCTTCTAATAGGATTACACGCACACGACGAAGCAGATGAGCGAGTCTCTGAAGGTTATCTGAAAGAAGATGAGTGATACATCCCTCACAATCGATCAGGAGGACAGTGAACTACATATCCATCACTTTATGCAGTTGGTGCAACATCATATGCGAAGATGCAGCTGTGATGACCTCCTTGGTAGCATTGGGTTGAGTAAATGTTCTCGTTCCATAACCTTGATCAACTACAACAAATGGCACATCTGATACTGCGCCGAAGAAAACCGTTGACGCACACGAATGGGACTTCACATTCTCTCGTAGATACTCCCATACACCACGATCTGGCTCTACCGCTACCACCTTTCCTGAGTTCTTCAGCGTGCAAGCTATCGCACAAGTCGTCGTCCCATAACGAGCTCCGAGCTCCAGCACGACATCAGAGCTTCGAACGTACTTATACACGAACTCATGCTCAACAACCTCCATGGGACAATGGGCTCCTTCGAAAGAACAACGGAATTCTTTTCCTTCTTTGAAGTCCATCGCCTTGCAAGTGGAGGAGGAGTCGAAAGAGAACTGTTGGAAGTGCTTTTGTTTGATGGACTGCAAGATCAACGGATCGACGATCTCATGACTGTTTTGATGGCTAGCGGAATCATCGATCGAACCTATTGATCAAATCATTTCAATTCTAACTTATTTATTTTCATATCAATAAACTCACCATAGTAAAAGTGAAGTTGAATGAGAAAAATGAACAAAAGCAACATTTCTAAAATAATAATACTAAATAAAATAAGAGCAGAGAGTTCTTATCGGGATACCGGTAAATTAACTTGTTGTCTAATTGACAATTATTGCTTGATTTAAAATCAGTTAACGCAAAGATAAAAATCAAAACAAAACTTTTATTAAGTTAAGGACTCAATATATG
>VKHI01000309.1:0-22276 GCA_015145745.1 Poterioochromonas sp. DS
AATCGTATATGCTAACTTAACATAATTAAGAAATTTACAATTTTCTTGCTGATTCTAATTCTCACACTATCTATCAAATATTAACCTATGACCAGCAAGTGCTTCTTAATCAGATGTATCATCTAAACTAAGTTATGGCATGTTGAGGTGGTAGCGTAAAATAGTGGAATCTGGTAGTTTTTGACAATTGCTCGCAAACGAACGAAGCAAAATAACACATACTTGATTCCTTGTCACTTTCACCTCGAAAGAACATCAATCTTTTCTGAAATCTCTATTTTAGGTTCTCGAATTAGATATTAGAATGATTGAGCGGCTTTTGTGGCGAAGTTTTGCATGTTATTTGCTGATTGTCTTGGCATTATATATTGAACTACTTCATGGACAAGATTCCTACTCATCCTCTTCTTCGTCGCCTCATCAGGTATTACTTCCTAATTTCTACCTTTGGTTCTTATTGTTATTGGAAATCAGAGAGGACCACCTCCCCCTCCATCTCATTACAATACGCAACAGTACCAATACCAGGAATACTACGGTAAACCATCAAAACCACATCTGATAGGTTTAAATTAATAAAATTTGAATTTTATCAATACAGATTATCAACAGCAGCAACAGCAAGGTCCCCCTCAATATCATGGACAGCAGGGAGCCTTCCCATATCATACACAACCACAAGCCCAGCACTACCCTCAACACCCTTCCCTGCCACAACAACCTCCGTCTTCTGCATATTTCCCCGCAGGGCATTATCCATACGATCAAAACCCGCAATACACACCGGATCGAGATCCTCCAATCATAGTGGAGCCACACACACCTCATCAACCTTCCCCTCAGAACCCCTCTCATGCAAGCGGGAGCTCTGGAGACGGCCGTTTTGTGAACGAAGAACTAACCCAAGTTGATAAAGATGTGATCTTTGAAGGTCTAAAGCAGTTATATAATAAGAAAGTATTACCATTAGAAATATCATCAAAGTTTGCTAACTTTGGTTCTCCTCCACTTGCTGCCAGTGATTTTGATGCTAAACCAATGGTACTCATCCTTGGCCAGTATTCTGTTGGAAAGACATCTTTTATTCGTAGTTTATTAAAACAAGACTTTCCAGGACAAAGGATAGGTCCCGAACCAACCACTGATAGGGTAAGCACCACATATAGATATCTCCTTTTATTCACCTCATATGGCTTGTCAATCCGTAGTTTACTGCAATCATGTACACTGATGATAATATGCAAAGTCGTCATATTCCTGGTCATGCACTTGTCATGCAACCAGCAAAACCTTTCCGTGGACTTGCTTCATTCGGTAATAACTTCTTATCTAAGTTCGAAGGTGCAGAAGTACCTGCTGATATTCTTAGGAATATTACTATTATTGATACGCCTGGTGTCCTTGCTGGAGAGAAGCAACGTATTGGTCGAGATTATGACTTCGCTGAAGTGATAAAATGGTTTGCTGAGCGAGCTGACATGATTATCATTATGTTTGATGCACACAAACTTGATATCTCTGATGAACTTAAGACCGTCCTTGATGCATTGAAACCATATCAAGAGAAACTTCGAGTTTTATTGAATAAGGCGGATACCCTCGATGGACAGTCTTTGTTGCGTGTGTATGGAGCATTGATGTGGTCTCTAGGAAAAGTCGTTCAAACACCTGAAGTTTGTCGTGTTTATCTAGGGAGCTTTTGGGATAATCCATTACGTAACGAAGAGAACCGTCATCTCTTAGAGAAAGAGAAACATGATCTCATTCATGAGATGATGACATTACCAGCAAATGCAGCAGTACGTCGTATTAATGAACTTGTTAAAAGAGCACGTACAGTAAAGGTACATGCGTATATCATTCATTATCTACGTAAACAGATGCCATATGTGGTGGGAAAGAGTGAGAAACAAAAGAAATTGGTTGATCGTTTAGAACATGAATTCATTGCATGTGCTCGACGCTATAACCTTCCTCTTGGTGACTTCCCTCCTGTTGAACAATATAGAAAGATGTTAAGAGAGATTAAAGATATTTCAGACTTTAAGAAACTGGATAAGAATCTTGTTTATGAGATGGATAAAGTTCTGACTCATGATATTCCTGCTTTACTTCAGAGAGCGACAAAGAGTGTTTCTTCTACTCCTAACGCAGCTTCGGTTGCAGCAGCTTTCCGATCCTCACTTCCTGCACTTCCTCGACTCTTTCGATCGAATAATGATCAAATTGGAGAATTACCTTTTGAGGGTTTGTATGATGCATTACCACCTGCAAATCCTCAATATGACCATCAATCATGAGCTATGTCGCATCTAATCTCTCCTCACGATCACTTTGTAAATAAAAAAAAATATTCAAATCTCGAATCGAATATCAACTCAAGAATCAAATCTAACCTTAAATTATGATAGTTCGAGTGTTGCGATGAACGAAGACAAAGGACTTACTTTCCTTTATTGAATTGAACATCATAATAATTAATTAACGAAAAGAAAAAAAAAATATCGAGATAAAGACATAATAGAGTTACAGTGAGCTAGAAGGAGGAAAAAGAGCAGAAAATTAGAGACAAAGAACTTAAGTGAATCCCTGACTAAAAGCAACTTTATGTCTCTTTACGTAATTCTCACAAAGATGGGAATGCACTAAGGTATCATTACTCTTAGGATAGCAGATCTGATTATTATCATCGGAAACTTCAGATTTCATAAAGCAAAAAGCATCAGGATTTGTCGCATTGATGATTCGCACGACAGTCAGAGGGAGGTGGTGTACATCAAGGTAGCAAAGATGCAAGTTAAGCCCTTCCGCCTGCTTTAAATCAAACTCTTCAGGGTTTATCACGTGTTTTCTGTAGCTATTGAGATAGCGGTAGTATGATAAACGACTTTGAAGCAGAGCTAGACCAGCTTCTCGAGAAAATAGCTCGAAGCGAATATTGAAGCCTGACCAGCGGAGACAATCCTTGCTGATGACATCACAGCCCGCCAGCTCTGATGTATTCAACTGCTCTTTCGCCTTTCTAAAGGCCATTTCATGCTGTTCGTAGATTTCGTCAGAATAAATTGAGTATCTTTGCTTGATGGCTGGGAAATCGATGTTCGTAAGGTTGTGAGAGGGGTGGCGCATCATTGAGAGCAGATTTAACATGTTAATAGGAGAGTAAAAGAAAATATCTTCTCGAATCATCGCGACGTAGTCATATGGTGCTGGAAGTGACTTCTCGTGATCAATCATGGCTTGTGCTGCGTCGACCTGATGTCTGTACATCTCAAGTATGAAATGAGTCCAATCAAACTTCCGTAATTGATGAAAACGGTCAATTTTAGGCACTTGCATTGTTTCCATCCATTCTGATCTGGATTTTCCTTGTTCGATGGAGATATGAGCGATCTTCACATGATGTAATTTATGTTTGTCGAAGTTTTCTTGTAATTCTACGCGCAATTGATCTACCGTATAATTGACGTAACGGGGAACAGTACCATGAAAGATAATCCCTGTATTATGAATATGACTTTTTTGAAGCTCGAAGAATAGCAGAAAGGTGATGGTCGGGTTCGGAATAAACAAATTTTCAATCATCGAATCGAGATACAATCTTCCTAATTGACCACCAATAGAAACAGCAATGGTAAATTCATTTCTAATTTCTAAGGAAGATAATTTTCTACTCTCACGAGGCAGGACGAAATCTGCATGCAGTAGAATCATGCTACATAATAGAAAGTAAAGCCGCAACATCTCAAAGAATCAAGGAAATATAGAGTAAACGTTCTTTTTTCTAAAAGACGTTACTCACCACTAAGCATTTTCGCATTTTCGAATTTTCGCCAGATTTTTTAGAATTTTTGATGTTTCGAGTTTTTGTGTTTTCGGAGAGTCCAACAAAATTTTTGTTAACAAAAGTTTTGTTGTTGTTGATCGACTTCTCTTGTCAATGAATCACAAACAAGCAAAACGAACAATTAATTAATGTGTGATTGATTGAGAAATCAACAAAGAAGATAAATAATATTCCATCTATTGAACACACTATCTGTTCTTCTTGTTAGGTTGTGAGGATTTATTACCCCGCAATTTCTTTTGAAGAGTTTTTTTTTACTTGAAATCGAAATAGAAAGAAAGAAGATTTTTTTGAATACCAATAGAAAAATAAAAATGAATCAACTGTTCCGGAAATGTCTGTGGATAGTATTACTACTAACATTGAAATTAGTAGTCTGTGAATTTGAATTGAATTATTTGAAAGACAAGAGCGTGTTCTCTCATCCGAATGATAATAACAATCATTTTACTCGAAGGCAATTGCGAGATCGAAATTTTTACGAACCGCAATCACTTGTACTAGAAGAATTAATACCAGAAGAAGCAATAAATAAATATTTTGAATATAATTTAACGGTCGGGATATGGACCGAAACCATCGGACAAGCTCCATTTACACCAGTGAACTCCCTCTATTCCGACTGGAATAATTTTACATATTCTTTACAAAATCGAACTTTAGTCAATTATGCAAAAGCTGCATACAGTATTTCCTTGGATAGTGCAGGCCCTGTCTTTAGCTGTGCTGACGGTGACACCGTACAAACCCTCTGGACTGCTCTCGCATCTCGTGTTGAAGTCGACATTGAATGCAATCAAGTTTATTGGAAATCAGAGGCTTGTACAAACGGTCAAGTGGTCATGTGTGCGAATTGTAGTTCCCCTTGTAAGAGTCTGCAGGATAATATCTTCGGATTTCAAACAGCAGCAGTTAACAAAACCTTCCCACAATGGTCACAGCAAGTCTTTGCTTTAGAATTTAATGTTACCATCGATTATACTGTGACCAATTTTGGTACTTTAACTTGCGCTGCTTTACCATACGGGCAAGTATTGTCGTCAGTGTTGGGCATCGCATATGCCAAAAATAGTCTCTCGAAGAGTATTACCCAACCCGTGAATTTGACTGGTACCATGACGATATCAGGACTTGCACCTGATGCAGCGTACACTGTCTACTGCTTTACGAAGAATCTAGATGATTCTAGCTTTGAACAGAGCATCTCCCCGATAGCACTCTCCATCGCCCGAGCTCAAACAATCACTACCGGCAACGCACCAATCCCAGTCTTCACCGCCGGCTTTAGTTCCACATCTCTCGTGAAGAATGCATCACCGGCTGTTGTTCCTGTCAGCTTCCCTTATAAACCAGATCAGAACATAAGTCTTATTCCTCAAATCTCTTTCCTTGGTTCTGATCTGTGCCCTTCGAATGCTTACAGTTCAAATTATCGTTCTGACATTATTGGTTCCTCTTTATTAAATGGAACTGATGGTACTTACTCACTCGCTCCACTTCTTCTTCGTTTTAATGACGAATTTAATCTTCAGAAAAACTTTTATATTCAGACGAATCAAGTCGGTTGTTACCGCATTCGTTTTTATATCTCTACTGATATTACCCTTTCATCACCTGTTCAAGCCAATTTTAATGTGAAAAGTAAATTATTCCCTGCTGCAAGAGTAAATCAAGTCTTTATTAATTCCACCGCGAGTGCCATTCCTTCCAATGTCTTTATCCAATCAGTACAGTTTACAAGTTCACAGGGTCTGATTGCTGTTATGCAATTCTCTGATGATACTGATGAAGGAGGAAATGTGAAATATCGTTTGAACTTCCCGTGTGCTGAGATATTAAGCTTTAAGACGAGTAATCGATCTGTTTGTCGATTTGCTTCCGCCTCCCAGATTAAAATTTTCCCAGCAACTTCAGGAAGTAATCTCTTGATGCCTGGTGACAGTGTTACTGTTTTGCCTGGAAAACTTAGGGCGAAATGCGTCTATAATAATGACTTAGTGTGTGCGTCACAGCCTTACCTCTCGCTTCCTGCTCAAGTGGTCACGGTGAGTAGTGCAATAGCCGCGAATGCTGTGATCAATGCTCCGTCAATTATTACCACCGCTAGTAACCTTACCTTCGACATCACATTGTCTAGTGGGGGTGGTGGAAGAGTTTGGTCTTCTGTGAAGTGGGAAGTATTATATAATGGACAAAAGACAGTTCACTCCTCCAGTATCGAGTCATACATGAATACGCAGTTGCAATGGTTTAATTGTCGCATTGCTACGACATCCTGCGACACTGTTCCTTATTTTTTATTGTATGTACCAGGTTATTACACCTTCCGATTATCATTGACAAATTTTATCGGTATGTCCGCTAAAACGTCAGCGAAGATATTGGTGAAAGATCAGATATTTGTACCGACAGTTCGCTTGCTCACCTCAAATATTGGTACCACCTGGCAGAACCGCTCGTTAACAGTTCGCTCGATCGTGGAAGTTGGAAATTATCAGTGTCCAAAGCCGATTTCAATCTCTTGGTTGGTCTTTCGAGGCAATGCGGTCGACGACTCTCTAGTTACTAATACAAAGATTAATCGAGATACAAGAAGTTACATTGTCGGCGCTTTCACTCTGAGACCAGCTGAGGAATATCGCTTCCGTATTACAGTCTTCTGTGGCAATTATTATTCATTTGATGAGGCAACTTATTATGTTGTTCCAAGTATTACTGTTCCTGCTTTCACATCGGGTAATTCGGTGACAATGCCGCCGACTCTGCCCTTTGTTTTCGATGTTTCGCAGTCTTATGCCCAGACTCCTAAAGGTTTGAAAGGTTTGAGCTTCCAGTGGAACTGTGTTCAAGTCAATCCCGTCTCTAGTGCTGGTTGCTCGAAGTTCCTCTCGGGACAGCAAAGAAACACATCTGGTGCCACTTTAACTATTGCGAATCCGGCTGCTGTCTTTGATCTGTCCAAGACTTACGTTGTATCAGTTTCGGTTATCTCAGCTGTGCAGAGGACTTGCTTTACCGCTTATCAGACGGTTACCATTACTTCCACTTCTTCCCAAAATGTCCCTATTGTCAGAGCAGTGCCTCCAGCTCAATTCACTGTGAATAATTCATTCGGTTACCAAATTGATGCTGTTGTCAGTGGAACCTCCACGTACGCAGCTGTGTGGACTCTTGTTACAACGAACGTAACATTATCAGCCATGACATTTTCCAATGGAGGGGTGCAGAATTTTCCAGTGGTAATCCCAGGAAATCTTCTCTCATCTAGATTGTCCTATACGTTTAGTCTCTCTGCTTTTGCAGTGACGGATTCTTGTTCTTCGCTTGCATGTGCTTCGGTTGTTTCACGCAGTTCTTTCTTGATCGCTGTGAATCAACCACCTTCCAATGGTTTCGTGAATACTCTGCCAACTTCAGGCACAGAAGATACAGTCTTCTCGATCTTTGCACAGAACTGGCAAGATGATAACCTTCCTCTATTTTTCGCGTTTTATCAATCCTATTATCGCAATTCTGGCTTTAATATGATTCGCAATCGTATGCAGATTAATTATATGACAGGGAAGTTGTCGGCGCCTGTGCCTGGCTCGAATAACACTGTTTACGTGCAAGGAGAGATCAGTGACTACTTTGGAGCGACAAATACCGGCTCTGTTGTAGTACGGGTGGAAGCACATGAGGTGAATGTTTCAAGGGTGTTGCAAGACACACGTCTGGCGATGACAACAATTGTTTATCTTAAAAATCCTGAGATCATTCTTCCTGTGGCTTGTGAGATAGTTAATGCTATGCATGCACTGAATTGTACTACAGTGACGAATCAGACACAGACTGGTCAATGTGACGACTTAGTGAGCGCCGGGACTTACGGTTTAGAGAAATCTTTGGACTTCTATAATACTGGTGCCACGCTTGTAAATGGTCTTTCTGCATACACTAACAGTCTGTCAGAGGCGAATCAAGTGACAGTGGTGTCAGCGTTCCGTTCCCTCCTTTCACTTTACCAATACCTGAATACCGCGATCCAAGCAACTGGCTTGTCTCGATTCACAGCTTCTCAGTTAGTAGAGTCGATGATCCAAACAGCAGATGAGATGGTTAACATGTACAAGGATGCTTTGAACGATGCTACCACTAGTAGCGAGGATCTCGAGTGGTTAAAGAGTTCAATTGAATGGTTGACTGGTGATGAAAATGGAAATGACGACAGCAACGAAGATATTCTTGATTGGTTACAGAGCACTGTGAATCAATTGAGCAGCAACTTCTTCTCTGTCCTGCCCTTTGGAGTGACGCAATCGTTCACAACGTCAAACCACTTCAATGTGACAATGACTCGAAGCTACTACGGCGAGAGTGATCAGACAGGCGTGAAGAGGAGCAACATGTTGAGTTATTTGACGCCAGCGGAAATCGAGAAGGTTGGAACAGTCATACAAGATGTTATGTTTGAATCCGTGTTATTCCAAGCGAATAAGACTTCCTCTTACTCGTATCTCAACTCCCTCTCGATTCTCCCTGCCTCAACTCTGGCATCGTCAGCATCATCTCCATCAAAACACAGTACTCTTAATGTCGGCAAGAAAGATACAACGTCTTCTTCATCGCTTAATCCTTATGAGCGCTACGAGACACGGTACCTGTCATTGAATGCGAACACTGATATTCCTCCTAATAGAGGCTTGAATGCGACTCTCTTCCTCCGTGCAGTGAATGTGAGTGATTCAGTGTTCTTGTATTACATGCAGCAGAACACATTAGACAAGCCAGTAAGAAGCTCAGCAGTCGTAAAGTATCACTATTGCAACGATAGCATGACAGTTCCTGACATCACATGTTCGGAGGATGAGACGAATGGCGTGGTTCACAACTTTCGCCATGCTACTTGCTTGAATACATCTACAATACTGCAATTCACCTGCCCTCTGTATTACTTGAAGATCCAATGCTTGAATAACTCTGCATCCGTCTCTTCAGGGCGTGTCGTGGATTATTCTGTTGGTTCTTTACAGACTGTTGTACGATGTGATATCCCAGTGCAAACAGGCTCAGCAGTCGCAGTGGCGGCGAGCAATATCCAATCATCCAGTGGACAAAGTGGCGGTGGCTTGTCGATGTCAGGCACTTTTTCATTCTCGATCTCTGGCAGTTTATCATCTCATGCATCAGTCGTGAAAATTCATACTCCAATCGATGAGATAGACGATCCAACAGTCCGCAAAACCATTACGATCGTTGCCGTGATAGCATTACTGTTTGCAGCAGGTTTCTTTGCTTATACACTTCTCTATCGAGTGAAGATGTTAGTAGACTCACCATTAGACGCGACACGAAATCCAATCCTAGGAAGAGGTGGTTTCCGTTCTTTGACTCCAAGAACACCTTACGCCACGACAGATACGAACAGTGAATCAGAAGCGGATTCAACCATTGAGAAAGGATCAACAGTGAGCGATGATATCATCGACTTCTCAGTGGTGGGGGATGAAGCAGATGTCGAGAATCAATCACCAGGAAAGACAGGTGGAAGAAGTAACAACAACTCTCATAATCTTGATAGTCTCATGAGAGCAGTGCAATTGAGGGAAGAGTTTGTACAAGCACTGGAGTTGTAAATTGTTTTATTGTAGATATTGCAAAAGTAGATTAATTATGGTGTATAATCTTTGTTTTTGTTTGTTTGTTTATTTTGATTTGTCCTTGTCTGCCTTTTTCACTTATGATTATTTTCTGATTATCAGAGTCTTATTATTCCCTAAGAAAGAATAAATTTAAAAATAAAGAATTATCATCTTCGTCATTGATCTTTTGTCATTGTCTTGCGCTCTCTCTGCAGGCGGTCGCTCCAACGGTAGCCATTCAGCAACTTTCTCGGAATCGATTTACCAGCTAACTGCCCTCCCTTGAACGTGTGAAAATCTGAGAATTGATGCGAGAAAGGGTTTTTAAGTGTTCCACTAATGCAATAAAGAAGAGACTCTACATTACATAGCAACGCAAAGTTAAAATAAAGTAATTGTTTCGAGGTTTCAGAGCAGTTAACATGGAAGCAGAAGAACCTACTAATAATACTAATAATACTACTAATACTAATACTAATAATAAGAAGAAACGTAATCGCAATACAGCTTTTGATTATGAATATGATGGGAAGAATCAACGTTGTTGTATAAGAGATATAGAAACAGCATTTTTCACAAGAATTGATGAAGTGAATGTTCTTTGTAAAAGAGAAGGTTGTAGTTTTCCAAAGTATAAACAGAATGTTGATAAAGGTCTTAGTAATGTTAAGAGTCATTTAAAGGTTTATCATAAGGAAGATTGGCAAAAGATTTTATTTGAAAGTGTGAATAAAGAGTTACAGCATCTCACGACAGTTCCTTCGACTATTGCTGCAACTTTGAATTACATGGATTATAGTGAAGCAAAGAAAGCTTTGTCTGAGCTTTGTACAAGGACAGGTAGAGATGAAGAGGAAGAAGTCAAGAAGATCATAGATGAACATCCTTCCTTAATAAACGAGGTAATAATATCTATTCATATCAAGATATCAATAATAACTCCTCTCCTTTTACTCATTAGGTTTTGGATAGTTATGGTAATACTGTTTTATTATTAGCTGCAGCTTATAATCAGATGAAAATAATAACATTATTATTAACATATGATAATCTAGATATTGAGAAACGAACGAAGGTATGTGATTTATTTGATTTTATTGTAAATGTATATTATGCTTTAATCTGATGTAATATGTGTTTGATAGAATGGTTGGACGGCTCTTCACATTGCGTCCTATCATGGTTATAAAGAGATTGCAGAATCGCTATTATCTCAGAATAATATTGATATTAATAGACAAAACAATGTAAGAGATCTCATACTATTTCTTTTATCATTCATATTATGATGGAATATATGTTGATAGGATGGGAGGACTGCTCTTCATTCTGCATCCGAAAACGGTCGTAAAGAGATTGTAGAAATATTATTATCTCATAACGATATAGATATTAATAAACAATGCAATGTAAGTGATCAAATACCATTCTAATATCATATAATATGTGGTTCATAGGATGGGAGAACTGCTCTTCACTATGCATCTAGTAAAGATCGTAGAGATATCATAAAATTATTATTATCTGATCATCATATAGATGTTAATAAGCAAGACAAAGTAAGTGATATTAATGCTATTAGATATAGTTTCCTATTTATTCATACTCCATTGGTGTTATTATAGAATGGTAATTTAGCCAGTGAAATATGTTGTCATGGTTTGGACAATAAATCGAACATACCGATGGTATTAGAATTGTTTAAGGTGATTTATCATTTGTTTATGTACTGTTTTTCTTCTTACAGTCTGGTTAGAATCATAGTTTTGGAATATTACTCGCGAAAGAGAAGGAAAGTCTCAACCAACAGATTCTGCAAGGTCTGGAAGAAAGGATGAGAGAAATAACAAATGATCATATGAAAGAGATGGAGAACCTTATCAAGACTCAAGAGAAGAAGGAATATACGGAATTAAGAGATCGGATGATAAGAATGGAAAATACGTTTGACGTATGGATAAAGCAGATAGAGAGTAGGATTGATAAGACGGGAGAAATGAGATCAGAGGAGAAGAAGAGATCGTCAGCCTTGAAGCCCTCAGCAGAGATCTCTTTCGACAATAACCTTCTTGAAACTTCCACCACACTGTCTGCGGTCAACAGATTGAGCGAAGTCAGTTATAGGAAAGACGATAGTGGAAAAAATGGAAAAGACTCTGTCACAGTGCAGTGGTATGAGAGGTTAGGGTAAGTATATGATGTGAGTTGTTAGGTGTTGTATGATATTGATTGTCATGATTAAATAGATTTAATGAGAGGATTGGTTTAGCGTGTCATGAGATAGGTGTCGATGGTGAGGAGGATCTACATGCAGTCTTTGCAGACGATGAGTTATATGAGCAACTCCGACGCATGTTACGACCATTAGATCAAAAGAAGGTGGAAGCAGTGCGACAGAAACTCTCGTCATAGCGAATTGAGAGAATAGAATAGCCTTTTGTTTCACTGGATTGATTAATTTAAGTGAAATCAGACTTGGTACATTATCGATATGTTCAATCATCTTTTTGTGAGCTTCCTTCACTGATTGCTTGAGAACATACATACTACATCGCAATAGATCAGAAACTATTACCACTTACACCACTTTACACCACTTTGTTTATTAACATTTATCTTATCAAGCCTTTCTACTTTTTAACATAATTTATGGATGTTTCATGATAATTTAAAGTCGATTGTTTTTTGTTTTCTAGTGGTTGAAGTTGCTTTTTCCTTTGTTTTTCCTTTGTTTTTCCAAGAATTCCAAGAATTCCTCGAACATTCCTTTCCTTCCAGGAAAAAGACAAAAGATTGTTCCGCAGGTGAGAACAACCACAACAATCAACGATTACCATACGCTAAACACAACAAAGACTAAACCAAAACTAAAACAAGCAACAACTATGCGAGTATTATGAAATAGAATCAAGATTTTGGTTGGAGATCTTTGTAAGAATTGAAGATCGTAGTGAAGGTGTTGAATCTACTGGAGCTGATTTTCTTAGCTTTGTTTGCTGTATCCAGCCAGGCTTACAAAGGAGCAGGTAAAAAGAGATGACTGCTACTTAAACTAATCATTTATTCTTTTCTGATAGACAGCGGATCTCTCATCAATTATTCTTTTGAAGTTTTATTCGTTCATTGTATAATTTGAAGTGGACTTTGTACGGGAAGAGGGATTAAACTATACAGAATGTTGTCAGTGTAGTTGGTGTATTTCGTTCCGAATATCTAAGTTCTACAACGCAATGCTTCATATGCATCGTGAAGGTACTTGTGGTTGTATCTCCTCTTCTTACAATTTCGACAGTTATTCGCGAAGCAATCAAGACTTGGAGAGATACTTTTTATGGTTGCCGGAAAATCTTCTTATCTCTTGCGATAAATATGGTAAGTGATGTCACAGCCCTCTTTTCTTTGATAATCGTTAATCTTTTATCATACAGACCTTTAGCCAGTATTCAAATGATTCTATTTTGTATCGATGGATTCAATATGTTTGAAATCACTTCCAATTGATCAAATTAAATTAAGTAGTACTTAGTAAATATACTTTCTGCTATCATTGAAATATTATGGTTTTATTGCCTATTAATCCTTACAAATCAAAAATTAGATGTCTACTACTATTAGATGTCTACTACTATCAGATGTCTACTACTATTAGATGTCACTACTATTAGCGATGGTAAGTTGTAATTGTTAATGGAAAGATTTAAGATACAACTTAAAAAGTTATTATTTTAGATACAGTACTGAAGAGGAGAGAAGATAGAAAGAAAGGCGAACCCGAATTATGGTGCCAACGGTATTCACTGCCTTGAGGCAGTGAACGGTTATAGATGAAGAATATGTTGGAGGATATCTTTTCAATTCTAAGAAAAAGCGCAATAGATAGATTGTCTTTTTTAAAACCACCACCATTGTCTTTTCTTCCATTTTTGAAGTTCTTGACTTCGCCCGATATCAGCATTCCGAATATCCAACAGAACACTATGAATTAATAGTTTTGCATCCTGATGAGGTTGAATAACAGAGAAAGTCATTCTTCTTTTGTACTCTTGAAATAAACGTAACCAATATAACCTCACACATTCAACGGACAATAATTCCTGCATTAATAACGCACCTTGATGAGCAATTCTTTTGTGATGACACGTATGTTGATTGTTTCCTTTCATTCTGCAATGAGAAAATCTTTTGACATGATTATTTAATTCTTCTCCATTCTTTGCAGCGATAAAGTGATAATCAGGTTTCAATGCTTTATAAAACCATTCTACATAACGAGGAGTCGCAGTGGTCTTCAAGGAGTCGTCGATCCAATGATCCAACCAAACCACAGTTGAGTTACAGGATAACAAATACCTCAATCGAGATGAATATGAAATACCACCAGGCAGGTGAAGTAAATAAGGATGTTTACACATGTCAAAAATGGATGTGTACGTAGCGTGATGTTCAGGAACATCGCGATCCTTCGAAGCACCAGTAAATTTATGAGCACGAATAAGTACCTCACTGTCAGAATAACCTTTCAACAGCTGTCGTCGAGACTTGAATAAATTTCCAACAAAAAATAATTTATTACTCTCTGCATCAATATCTTTATAAGTGTCTCCGAGAGCAGCTATTTGTTTCAAAGAATAATAGAGGGACTGATATGAACTATTTTGTCCGCTTTCTGGCCAGGAGAAAAATGCATAATCAGGAATCAATATAGCAGTTTTATTATATTCTCGACAATACGAAAGGACAGGTCCACTATTGTAATTTCCATCGCTCACATCAATCACAAAATCAAGTCCATTAGGAATTTCTTCTCTATAGAATTGTTGTAAAGTCATGAAAAATAATTTAAATGAAGCACTTCGAGAGAACAATAATTGCTTGGGATCTTCGATGACGTACCATTCATTATTTAGATATTGAAAGCGGATTCTATAATCGCAGGAAACAGTATTTACATCAGACTCCGATACTATCGGCCATGGTTGCAACGCATAAGAAACCAATTCATCAATTTCCTCATATTTGCAGTCTAGGTCTCGCAATGAGTTTCCAAGCCAAAATAGAAAGAAAATAGTTACTAGGAGACAAATGAAGAAAGTTCTCATGTTCGATTGAATTGTTGAAGGCTAGCCACCACAAGAAAATGGGCGGTTTCCTCAACCCCTTCGTTTTCATTCTCTCTCTACCCATCTCTACCCATCTCTACCCATCTCTACTCATCTCTCCTTTCTTCCTATTGCTCCTATTCTTCAACGATTTACAGTTGTTCGAGTGGAAGATGCTTTTATTATATAGCTAAAGATTTTGATGATAAAGTTCAAAGGGGTAAGTTTTTTAAAAATCTTATTCATGATACTAAGTATCGTAGGGAGAGATCAATTATCATTCAACTTTTAAAGCTTATTCATTTAAATAGATAAATTTACTCTACTTGAATTAAGAAGTTCAATTTTTATATCATTGATATTATTGATATTGATTAATTGATTATTTTATGAATATCTAAGTTCTACAACACAACTCTTCATATGTCCCATTTCTCGCTGTTCCAACTTTGAAGCCCTTGGAGCCTTGCCTGTGACAAGAAGTAGCACTCACCCTCATCCCCTCTCCTGCCAGTTGTTGCCATCACTATACCATCCACATTGGGACAATGTAATCCATTTCACTTGGACATTGGACACTTAATCAAAAGGTAGGAGGGCGCTCTTGGCGGAGTGTTGGATCAACGTGGAGAGTTCACGGAATACCTCGAGTTTGCACGGTTATCTGAGAAGCTACAGCCTTAACTGGGTCATGAGAATAGATGATAATAATAATAATCACAAAATACAGCAACTACACCAACAACATTCAGTACAGTTTAATCCCTCTTCCCGTACATAGTCCACTTCAAATTATACAATGAACGAATAACACTTCAAACGAAAAATTGATGAGATATCCGCTGTCTATCAGAAAAGAATAAATGATTAGTTTAAGTAACAATCATCTCTTTTTACCTGCTCTTGTAAGCCTGGCTGGGTACAGCAAACAGCAAAGCTTAGAAAACGAGCTCCATTAGATTCATCACCTTCACTACAAGCTTCAAACTCTTATAAGATCTCCAACAAAGTCATGATTTTAGTTCATAATACTCTCATAGTTGTTGCTTGTTTTGTTTTTTGTTGTTTTTTTGTATATGGTAGTTGTTCATTGTTGTTGTTGTTGTTCTCACCTACGGAACAATCTTGAGGAATGTTCGAGGAATTCTTAGAATTCTTGGAAAAGTAAAGGAAAAACAAAGGAAAAACAACTTCAACAACCATAAAACAAAAAACAATCGACCTTTCCTTATCAAAATTGCGAATAGTTTCTGTTCTATTACGATGTAGTATGGTAGAATAGATTTAGGGTGCATTTTAGGAACGCCATTAGTTATACTACCAGCTCATTGCAATATAGATGTTGCTGTGTGTTATTGACAGTCAAATAATAAGCTTATTAAACTCTCGCGACTGGATTGCAATTTAGAGAAGAGGAGCAAAATTATCCCCTCTTACGACCAGTCTTCTCCTGATTCTTCATCAATGGATTTGTCACCTCGAAGCCTTTTATCACCAGGTTGCATGGAAATTGCCAAAGTTTCTGTTTTCTATGCGAGAATTGGACATTTTAGAAAGACAGCAGTCATGAATAAATGATTAGCAGCGAAGCAATTCCAAACCTATCAAGACTATGGCAAGTATTATGAATTGAATTAAGAGTTTTGAAGTATAGTCGTTAATATTAAAATATTTACATTCAATAATGAAAGTCTTTTTTAAGTTTTTCGATTTCTTCTTAGTCGTGTATCTCTTCTTCTACGTTCATCAACTTTCTCTCGTCTTTGTTGTATTTGACGATGAAGTTTCCTATCCTTCCCTACTTTACCACGACTTTCTCCTAAACCTGTACCACGACGAGTATGCTTACCTTGTTTCAGTAAATGCATTTTCACAGGATTTCCTTTCGTTTTCTTTACTTCTAATCGTAAAGGAATACCTGCTAATGCAAACTCTGACTGTAATCGAGTTTTAAAGAATTTCTCAACAAATGGAGGTAAATTAACAACATTAGAGAAGAGAAGAAAACTTGGTGGTCGTACTTTCACTTGTGTTATGTATTTAATACGAACTGCTTTTGTTCCAAGTCTTGCTGTAGGTGCTGTAACCATTAATTCTTTCATCCAACGATTCAGAATCCACGTAGGAATACGTTTTGAATAAGTATCATGAAGATCAATAACAGTTGTTAATATCTTATCAATACCAATATTATTAATAGCAGAACATGCAATAATTGGTACTTTCCCTAATTCTCTTATTGCTTCACTTACATGTTGTTCAACTTGATTTTCATAAAGATTTAATGAAATACCACGTGATAAAACTAAATCTGCTTTATTTGCTACAATCATTACACAACGTCCTTCTTCAAGACATTTTTGTGCTAATTGTAAATCTAATTTTAAAAATTTCCCTTGTAATGATTCAACTACTAATATGACAACTTGCGCGAATCTTAGAGCATGGAAGGCGCTCATTAGTGCATATTCCGAGATTTGTTCAGAGAATTGACTTGGTACATCATCGATATGTTCGATCATCTCTTTGCCAGGTAATCGAACACGAGCTTCTTTCACTGATTGCTTGAGAACATTGCTAACGCTTTGATGTGCTTTCACCTTGATATCTGATAGAAGTTGTTTGTTTGTATGAATACGAGTGAGACCAGCAGTATCGACAAGACGGAATTGTCTATCTTGATAAGTCCATTCTACCTCAATAGAATCACGGGTTAGTCCTGGTAGAGGTCCTGCAATCACTCGATTTTCTCCAATAATAGCATTGAGAAGTGTACTTTTCCCAACATTAGGTCGTCCCATAATCGCAACTTGTATTGTTTTATTCTTTAATTCTTCGAAATTATTATTTGCAGAAACTTCTTTCTCGATCTCTGCAATCTCATAGGAGCCTATATCTTCCTCATCATCTTCTTCTGGAATTTCTGCATCATCGCCTTCATCATCTAAGCTTTGGTCGTCATCATCTATCGATTGATCACTTTCTTCATCAACCTGAGGTGAGGGCAAGGAGGAGATTGTCGGCGTGCGGTTGTGCTTGGCCTTAGTCTTTGATGAGATTGTTGTGGACGATTTCTTCTTGTCATCATCTGGATCTTCTTCCAAAAGACCTCTTTCTCTTATAATTTCCACGAGACTGGAAGCCAGCTCAGCAATGCCGTCGCCATGTGCTCCTGACAGTAATAATGGTTCTCCAAATCCTAATCGGGTAGATTCTGCTACAACATCGAGGACAAAGTCATTGAGACGTGCACCTTCAGTTTTGTTAATTGCGAGGAGTATTTTCGGTGGCTTGTAGTCAGGTGAGGAGAGAGTTCGATAGATCTTGTTTCTGAGCCATCTCGCGTAGTTTTGGTCCGTGGCATTGATTCCTTCGCGACCATCGATCATAAAGATAATCGCATCACAAGAGAGGATTGCTCTCTCAACTTGTTGTTGTATTAGCTGATTGAGTTCTCCTCCACCGTCTTCTAAGCCTCCTGTATCAATTACTGTGAAAGGAATGCCAGCGAGGTAGCCTCTCGATTCTTTCCTGTCCCTTGTTGTTCCTGGAATATTGCTGACAATAGCCTTATTGGATTTTGTTAATCGATTGAAGAGAGTGGATTTTCCAACATTAGGGCGTCCAACTAGAGCTACCTTGAGCATTCGGTCTTTATTGGTTTTGTACTCCACCTGACTGACAAATCCAGGAGTTGCTTGACTACTGAAGAGGGCTCGATTGTAGGGAAGTGATAGATTTCTCAGAGCTTTCTCTGTGTAAGACCTTAACAACCTCCTACTTTGAATCATATTGGCAAATTATTGAAGAAATAAATGGTTGATCGATGAAAATTGTGACCTGTGCACAGTGTACGGACACACAGCGCACAAAAGCATAGCGCTCAAAAAGCATCTTTGTAAAATTAGCACATGAAAATGATTATCTATCTACAACCTTACTTCTTTTTGCAATCTTCAATGTCCACAACACCGTAAGGAGTAGTCTTAGTACTTGTCTTTGGAAACTTAGACTTTAAATAATTTACTCCTCCTTGGGGATGAGTGTATTGCGAAAGATCTTCACGTTGTTGACGCTTTTCGTAACTGTCGATTTCCATGGTCTGATCTCTGTGGATAAACATTTCTGCTTTCGCTTGATTATCGTGATTGAATGACCATGCTAATATTGCTTCACCTTTCGGTAGAGTATCCAAAAAAGGCTTTTCCCCTTCCCAGCATTTAGCTCTCCATGTATGGAAGGTCTTCCCATAGCTATTGATCTTCTTCTTGAGTAGCTCCTTCTCAGCGATATCCGGCAATCCAGGTGCGCAAAGCATGCCAGAGAGAATCTCGTAGTTATGAGGGTGCCAATAGACGCGTTCCTCTGCAGGTAACTGGTCATACAGTCTCTCGGAGATAATGTATTCCAACCCGATGAGATTCGCGTTATTAGTGTTGCTATCATAAAGTACACATTGAGCAAAGTCTTCATTCAATTGCTTACAGTAATGGTGGGCCTCCATCTGATGCTCTGGATGATGCTTCATGGGATGGAATCCGACAAGATAGATCGTGGTATCCTGAAGAGGAGAGTTTGATTGGAAAAGTTTTGAACCAAATTCGAGAAATTTTGTTGTTATGTCTTTTGAACGACCTTCAGGACGAATATCTGGATCTATTTGACTACTCTTTCGTCGCTGCTGGTAAATGTATCCTCCGGCCACTGCAGATGCGGCGACCACGCTTGCGATTGCCGCAATTCCCTTGCCATCATTCCAAAACTTACTCATTCTTTGAGAGGAATTGTCAAAGCTTTGGAGTATTGCTTTGTTTCTAACTCGTTGAAGTTCCTTTTAAAATTCAGTGACGCAAATTTAATCCCTTGAGTCGACTCATCTGAGTCTTAGAGTCGACTCATTCGAAATAAGAGTCGTTTCTTTTCATAAAAGAGTCTGTTCCAATGTCGAGTCGAAGATTTCAGAATGTACTTCCTTTAGAGGTCTTTATTCGAAGGGGTCAAGTTAAAAGTGCCTATCGACAACTATTTCGTGCAACAAGAACATGTGCTGATCTTGATTTGCAGCGAGAGATTCAGCAACATATCAGAGATGGCTTTCGAAGGAATCTGCATGTTTCTGAGAGTCATCTGATCAAACCACTAATAAAGGAAGCTCTTACTAATGTCCAGATGGTGAAAGATTTGTGTGGGGCTTCTGTCAAGCAGCATGTTGAAGTGTCTGATCGAGAGAGTTGGTTGGAGGAGAAAGATGAGCTTGATACTCGCGGCAGAATCGGAGAAGGGTGGCCTTGGGAGGGTTCGACTTCGTCAAGCGATTCAAGGAGGAATTCATGATGATAAAAATACCAAAATCTTAGGAATAGAAAGTATAGGACCCTAGTTATTTGTACATTTACATGCCGTTACAGAGAAAAGATTTCTGCCGTTTATTTAACATTGATCAATTCAACATCAAACTTCAATGTTGCACCAGGTGGGATGGTTGGAGGAGCACCACGATCACCATAAGCTAAACTTGATGGTACAACTAATGTGGCCTTTCCTCCGACCTTCATCTTGGCGACACCCTCTTGCCAGCCGGCGATGACGTTCTTAAGAGGGAACTCAATAGGCTCTCCTCGGTTAACTGAGCTATCGAAGACATTTCCATCAATAAAGGTTCCGTGGTAGTGAACCAATACAGTGGAATCAGCAGTTGCCTGCATAGAAATTGATAGTCAGTGGAAGAAATGATGGTTGTCATGCAGCACTTACCTGTTGTCCAAGACCTGGGACAGTCTCATGGTAGACTAATCCAGAGGCTAACTTCTTAGCAGATGGATTCTCCTTTAAGTACTTCTCAAGATAGTCGCTACCCTTTGCTTTCTCTGTGTCAAGGGTTGCTGACATACGCTTATTCAAGATCTCGTTGAGCCTTCGGCCGTGAGTAGCTAAAACCTCATTCTCATTGGTAACAGTCTCGAGAAGCGAGGCCTTGAAACCTGCAATCACATGCTCTAATTCGTCTTTGGTCAAAACATTCTTTAACTCTCCGCCAACTTGTTGTGCAACATTGATACCAAGAGCATAGAAAGCTTTTCCATCTTCAGTTGCAGGTAAATCACTTGCACCACCTAAATTTAGGAGTTAAATGAGGAAGGGTGACAGAGGGATCGGATCCATAAATCTTACCTTTCACTGACAAAAGACGAGCAAATGCATTAGATTTACTAAGTTTATTGAACACAGATCGTTGTCCAACAACTAATCCTCGAATATTATTCATTGTAATAAGAAGGGTTATGAAAATCACTACAACCGATTGCATCTGATTAGTACACATTAGCGAAAGGAAAGGAGAGACGATGCAAAAATAACCACAAAACACATCACAAAATAGAAAGTCAAAACATTCAAATCACACAAGAGATTCCATATATCCTACTATCTTACCTTGATAGATAGATTGATTGATAGATTGCAACAAATAAAGCTGTTGAAGTGCGATAGTTGTTGGATGGAAGAAATAAGATAAACGCAAACTTCTGACAAAAAAGCGCTTTAATTGAGATTTTTTGGGTATTATTACGTCGCATTGAGTTGATGAAATACAAAATTTTCCTTTTTTGTTAATAATGATAATAATTATATCTCAAGGAATTAGTCCAAATACTTTGCTAAGAATACCTATGTTAATGCTAGAGAACATGAAAATGAAAATTGACAAAAAAGAATACAACAAAAATGCCAATGAAAGATCCTTACTCTTCATTGATGATCAAAATTTTTTGAATGACTTCACGAACTTGTCACATAGATGGTACACCGCACTTACACCAAGTCTTCGCGTCCTTTCCACCAGTCCAAGAACTCATTATAGGAAATCTTTCCATCACTATTGCTATCTAACAATAGAATAGCCGATTCCAACTCATGAATGGTAAGATTGGTACCGAGACTTTGACATAACGCAGCAAGTTCCTTGCTCTCAAGGTATCCGGTATTGTCTTTGTCGAACTCTTTGAACTTCTGAGCGAGATCTTGGTCGTTGTGAAGGGAACCTTTCAACTGGTCAAGACGCTTAACAGCATCACGGGAGGCAACATAAACAAAAACCCCAACAGCGGTAACATATCCTCCGACGAGTAGACCAAGGAGTCCACCAGTCGCGAGAATCAAAACACCAACAAAGACGTAGAACAGAGCTCTACCATAAGGACGATAGAGAAATAAAGCCTCACGCTTCAAAATTTCTAAACCACGTTTGGTGAAAGTTTGGTCTTTGAATTCTAACAGAACAGAAGAAAGACCAAAGATAAACAAGTAGATATCAATCACTGCCGTAGCCGGAGATAATCCAGTTAAATGAGCAAGAAAGGACATTGCTGCATATGCCATAATTGCAATACCAGCAAACAATCCAGCAACACGCCAAGACCAATTTCCATCATCAGCATATTTCTTTAACTCTAAAAACTTTTGTTTACTATAACCAAGCAATTGATTTCCTCTCTTTGTCACAAATTCTTGAAGTTCCTCATTGGTTACACTTCCATAACCTCCTTTGTCACCCATCTTTACTGTATTGTTGACCGTAAGCAGCAGTGTTTGAGGAGTAATAAGGTATCAATCGAATTGAAGTGGAAAATGGTTTTTTCGAAAAAAAATTTCTCAATTCACCGATAACATATTAATAACATTCGGCCTTGGATACGGCCTTCGCTCAGATC
>VKHI01000310.1:0-35237 GCA_015145745.1 Poterioochromonas sp. DS
GGTTGTCCCGATGGACGGCTACTTGGTTGGCCACTGGGCTTGTTGCTCGGTTGGCCACTCGGCTGACCCGTCGGTCGGCGGGTCGGTGCAGAAGAGGGTTCTGAGGAAGGTTGGCTTGATGGGCTAGTGCTTGGTGGCTGCGAGGAAGAAACACTTCCACTTTGGAAAAGAATTATCCACACAAAGCAAAAATAGATAAGCTTTCGAATACAATTCATATTACGATTTCTAACAACAATGAAGTTTGAAGTTGGGTAAGAAGATAGAAGATAAGATCTCTTAACGATTGTTTGATGAGGGAAAAAAACGAAACGAGGCGGACTTTTCAGTACGCCAAGGAGAGGCGAAAACCGCGCGCGATTGCGGAAAAGTTTTTGTTTTTTTTTGCGTGCTTGGGTTTTTAATTATACGCCATTCTGGGAGAAATAAAATTTATGCGAGGCATGGGATTGGGAAAATTATCTTCTTCATCATATATGAGATAGATCATTTCAAATCAAACAAACATAACACTATAACACCATAACACTGAGAGAGACGAGGACTAACGACTCACGACATTGAGAGATTTGACAGTCATTTTCTTCTTCTTCTTCTTCTTCTCTTTCTTGATTTACGTGATCTTTAGTTTTCTTCTTTCCTTGTGTCGGATGAATATGGTGAAGTTTGAAGAAGAAAACGATGAAATGGAAAATGATCATCAAAATTTACCTTCAATACATTTTAGTAGTGTGAGTAATGATGATATGGAAAATAGTATTAATGAAGAATCTGATAATTTACCTTTAACAATTGATCTTACTGCGATTAATCCAAATACCCATTCTGTCACGCCACCGTTAGAGACTCCAACCTTCTCCTATTGCCGAGTTCCTGCGATTTCTTCAAACTTTAATAATGACACCTCCTTCACTTCCAATCTCAACACGCGTCATCCACTTCCTCCAGTATCATTTTCACATCAAACTCTTCAGTTGTCTCGACCACCGACTCCCCCTTTCCCTGCTTCTTTGCATATAGAGATGGAAGATTACAGCACATCTAACTCTGACGTCACTAATCAACACTCAACCGACATTTATGAATTTCCCATGAAAAGAAAATTTTCACCACCTTTACCTTCCAATAAACGAGCTGCGCGGGGTAACCACAGTAGCATCGCCTTTCCTGCAAGCGATTCCTTCACTTCTTACACCGCACTGTGCACACCTCACTACCTCGACCAAACTCCTAACCATCACTCACTCACAACAACCACCGCCACTGCTGCTACTACCTTCCCTCCTTTACCACCTTTCGCTTCTTCTAACCAAGGTCCAACGATATTATTACAATCCTCAAATGTGCCAGATTATTTCTTTTATGAAGGGAAAATAAGTTTAAATTTATTTAATATTTATGATCTATTAGGTAATGGTGTTGGTGCCGAAGTCTTTCAAGTAGAACCATGTTTATTATTATCAAAAGAAAAAACCACAAAATTATATGCAATGAAAAAATTTAAAAAATTAATACGTAATCAACGACAAGAAGATAATTTATTAAAAGAAATGATTATATTAAATCAATTAAATTATTTACAATGTCCTAATATACCTATTTTCTACATTACATGGAAAGAAGATTCTTTTATTTATACAATCTTAGAATATGCTGAATATGGTACATTAAAACAATTATTAGAATATCATCAACAAAAGTTATTTATCATTACAATCCCTTTTATATGGCATTTAATTAATAATGTTATTCGAGCATTACAGTTTATACATCATCAAGGATTAGTACATTTAGATATTAAATCAGCTAATTTATTAATTTATGATTCTTGTGTTATTAAAGTCGCTGATTTTGGTCTAGCAACGAAGGCTGGTATTAGTATGGAAGATCCTGAAGGTGATACTAGGTAAGTTTATTTCATTGTTTCATGTTTTCTTCGTATTGTTTGTAATCAATGTCTCTTCTCTGCTTCTGTTTTGATAGATATTTACCATTAGAATTATTAAATAGTGATGAAAGAACTTATTCTGCTGATATTTTCTCTTTTGGTATATTATTATATGAAGTTGTTCATACTATGGAATTAGATTACTCCAATGATCCTAATCTTATTCATCGTAAAGAATTATTACCAATTCAAGGAACGTTGTGGCAGAAGTTAAGATCAGGTGATTTTACTCTACCTGATCGAATACCAATGGAATTATCATTATTAATTCGTGCAATGATGAATCCTATTCCATCAGCACGTCCAACGGCTTCTGATATTCTTACCTTGTCAGATGTTCAACAAATTGAATGTAATCCATCTTTATATTTAGATTCATGGAAGAATGTTTGTTTTTATCAACCACGATTGATGAATCGTACTGCCAGTTATGATCCTAGTATGAACACGAGCAATCGCTAGAGAGAAATTCAACGAGATCCTCTACGATTCTAACAGTTGAGAGAACTGATTCTATCTGGTGTTGTTTATTGTTGCTTGTCGTTATATGCATATAAATGATGAGAAGATAGAGGAGAAAAGATGGAGAGATTGAAAGCTTTTTTCTGCTACCTCGTTGCAGTCATTGTTTGTTTACTTTTTTTCTTCTCCTTTTTCTTTCTCCTTTCAGTCACTCTTCTTCCTTTCTTTATATCCTTTTTTTTCATTTTTGGGACCCCGTCCATCACAGCGTGTTAGAAAGAACATTCATATCAGAAAGTCACCGAGATCATCTCATTTGTCACAGATTCTAGTAAAGCCGAGAGAATAAAGATAGATTTCCCCACCTCACCTCACTCAACGCGTATGGTTGCTATTGCTATTGCTCTGTCATTGTCATTCTCATTGTCAATGTCTTTTACTTTTATTATATTCTTTTCTTTTATCCTTTTTCTGTCGTTGTTTTGTTGTTGTATTTATTCCTCTTTCTTTCGCTTCCTTTTGTGTCCCCAAAGAAGAAGAATTAAAAAAAACAACCAGAGAAGAATATGGAGAATTGTGCAGTAATAGCACTCATTCACTCACTCACTCCCATTTTATTCCTTACAAATGCACCACTTTTCTCTTATTTTGGTCTCAAAGACCATGTGATAACACAATCCTCCCCTCCATCCCCCTTACTTCTTTGTGTGTAGTAACAGTATTATAATAATTATATTGATAATTTAGCTATAGAGGATCATATGACTGAGAACTCTAGGATAAGAGAATAATTATACATCATATTTATTGACTCTTTATCATCTAGCGATTGCATAAGACTCATTATTGATCGTTAGTAAAGCTAAGCGCCCCTCGCATTGTAGAGAAAGTTATCAGATAATCATAGATAATAGTAATTATAACAGTACATTCATTCATTCAATCGATCATTTGTTTTCCTTTTCATTCTGATTCGTGTATCTAATAATACTTTACTTACATGGGAATATTTGCTTGTGAAGAAGAACAAGAAAGAACAAAATACTATTCAGCAAAAGATGATTCACAAACAAAGACCTTAACATGGAAAGGGTTAGGGAAGGCTATGGTATCGGTGAGATAGTAGCAATTGTTAGTTGGATTAGACTCTAGATGTCTCTGACTTCGGTCTCTTCGTCCCTGTCGTCAATCCACCACTCTGAACCATCTTCTCCATACGTATTCGTTCTAAGTTCTGTTGTGCTTCAAGTTCGGCTTTAACGTTTTGATATCTTTGAAGTAATCTAAAAGAGAAAGAGAAGTAATAATACATTAAGAATATTTGACCTCACTACTGTAGACTCTTACCTCTCAAGATCTAAATGACGTTGTTTCTTCTGCTCTTCTCTTCCTGTTTGTATTCTCTTCTGTAAAGCAAGTAGTTCCTGTTGTTTACTATATTTAAACTTCCCTTCTTTCTGTAAGAGGTCTTGCTGTCTATCGCTGTGCCACTTCTCGAGCTCCCACGCCTCTAGCGCATCAGCCTTCAGCTTGATCTTATGAGCTTCTGCATAGCTAAAAGAAGAAAGAACAAGATGGAAGGAATCAGATTTTACAGATCTTTGAGTCAATGGAATGGAATGGAATGACTTACTCCTTCTGCTTCGCTAAAGTTTCTTGAATTTTTCTTAAATTTAATAAATCTTTGGAGAACTTTGGTCGAATTTGTTTCCCTAAAAGCTTTCTTTGATAATCTCTTAACTCTGCTGCATGCCTTTCTTTCATTGCTTCAACTAATTGTTCTGCATGAACTTCATAGTCTGCCATCTTCTGATCCCACATGAGATTGAACTGCTGGAATTCTAACATATGAGCCTCCTCCACACCGAGACGCTCAGCGATTTGCCTAGAACGCATTGCTTCCTATGAGGAAAAGTTAGAGCAGAGATAAGATCAAAGAGTATTAGGGCTCTCACTCTTCGTCGATTCTCTTCATGAAGCTTCAGTTCCTCTAAACGATTTTTCGCAATTTCTGCCTCAACATACTTTCCTTGTCTTTCACAATTCTTTCTATGTTCTTCTAAAATCTCTAAAAAATCTTGAACCGCAGCATCTTCCACAGAATCCATGGTGTTATTTGTATGATTTTATTAAATAGATCGTGAGAGACAAAGAGAAAAGTTGTTTTGATTTCGTAACTGCTCTGAAATCTCGATTATTAGAAAAGTCGATATTCATGAAACTAAAGATTTGTGCATCACAAGATTCTTCTATGCACTCACCCAGAGAAGTCATCAATCATAGATAGAGGTCGATCAATCATGAGCGAATATCTTTCGAATAATGCTCGTTCAGATGATGAAGAAGAAGATGATCGGACTTCGCTTTCACCATTACAAGTATCATGGGAATCGAATACTTCATCAAATCATTGTACTATATGCAATGCTTCCTTTGGAAGACTCACGAAACGACGCCACCACTGTCGATATTGTGGTCGTCTAGTTTGTGGAAACTGTTCTCGGCACCGTGTTTATCTTCAAAATCTCGGAATTAATGTTCCCGCAACAAATGAAACCGATCAAAACAACAACCGATCGAAGTCATCCGCTGCATCGTCCACTGCCAATCAACCTGTCCGAGTATGTGACCCATGTTTCCGTATATTAACAGTAAAAGAAGAAAAAATTGTTGAAAAACGTCAATTAAAGGAGAAAAAGGCAGAAATGTTAACATCCACTTCATTTATATCGAATTGTTTAGTTGAAATCTATTTTTTAGATGGTGAACATACAGCCGTAACCTATGATGAAAGCACTACAGTGCTTGAGATCTCACAAATATTATATCCAACTTTACCAATATCATTATTTGAAGTGATGGAAGATATTTATGATCCAAAGCAGTATATCCTATTACAAGGCAATCAAAACATTTCACAAATTCTTCAGCATTGGGTGATGTCAGGTCAAAAGTTTGCAAAATTAATATTTCCTGTGATGATATCGACATTAGTTAAACAACCATTAGGCAATATTATGAAGAATCTGAAAGAAATCAAGTCAAATGAAGAGAATTCGAGTCATTTCAAAGCCTCCAATGCGCCAGTCACTTCACCTGACGCTGAGGTCAGCATCCTCCAGGTAATCGGTTACCTCACATCACTACCTTATCAATAGCATTGTCTTACCTTTGAATTGCTAGGGAGAGATCGATCGACTGCAATATGAGCTCGATAAAGCGAATCGTAAGATTGAGACGTGGCGGTAAGATCTTGTGATTGTTTCTCCTCGAATGTATTCTGACGTGGTCTGTTTCTGTTTTATCTATAGAGGGATATTCAATCGAACGAATCGTGCGAGGACTGCAGAGATATTAGAGCAAAACTCTCTGCAAGATCCTTCCTCTGACGCGATGTCCGTAACAGATGGTAACAATGACGTCAGTGACACTGCCACCGTCGTGTCAAACATGCCAGTCAATGCTTCTGCTTCTAAATCTGCTGGAAGACGATCCTCCTTTGGCTGGAATGTACTCGGGGATGTACGATCGTCTATTCGATCGAGTATTCGGATGGGTCTCGTTGGGTCCTCTGAGCCATCGAAAGCAAACAACAACGATGATGTCGGCGACTATTCCTTCAGTCAGCAGAATAAAGACTCTTTGCTGAATGCAAGCATGATGTATAACGAGAGCAATGACGACGCTTCGTCCCAGCCTTCTAGTGGTAAAAAAGCCGCCATAAGTCGCAATCCGACGATAAACACGCGATCTTCTGGTGCTTCGACTGATAACCTTCTATCGCTATTATCTGCGAACAGTGGTGGAAATAGCCTGGCTTCAACATCACTAGAGGAACTGACGTCAATGTTTGGGAATTTGAACTTTGGTTCGAATAGCACTGAGGTGGCCATTCTGAACAACCCGATCGACTTCATGAAAAAAGATGACTCTGAAGTGACACTCTTCGTTCGGACTTACTTCCATCATACAATTAATCTGATGGGATTCTTTTCCAAGTAAGTCAACCGTCATATCACAGAACTTCTCTTTCTTACTCTTCCGTGATACGCATATATATATGCATATTTACATACTATTGATAGATATGGCAATTTCTTTGAAAATATTTTAAAATTTATTCGAACTTATTTAATTGAAGATGCTTTCCAAGAAGAGAAAAGGCAATTATCTCTTTATCATCAAAGGAACTATAGTAATGATAACGATAATGGTGGTACTCGATCAACTGAAGACGCCATGTCACAATCAGCGAAAGATTCTTTTTTATTTTGTAAATGGGTTTCTTCCATTTATCATATGATTGTTACACTGGACACTGTCTATGAACAAATTATTGATTATTATGATATTCTTCGTCCTGCATTAAAACAATGGCTCATCGTTTTATTCCCACAAACGATCGTTTTACCGATTTCAGAACCAGATCGTGTAAAATCAATTATGAGTTGTTTAATTAAAGAAAATTTATTATTAGATCATCAAATTTTACAATCTATACAACAATCAATTACTAATTCAATATTTCAAAATATTTTAGTGGTGACATCGTATTCATCGAATAATAATAACAATACGATAGGAAATACGACACAGCAGCATCGTACAAGCTATCGTACATTCACAGAAATGATGAAACAATTAAAAGATCAATTACGTCATCGTACTTTATCTTATACTGAGGTATTATCACCTTTAATGAAGAATATTTTAATGACATGTCAGTATATTATTGGTGATTACCTTCAAATCTTTCCCTCTGACATCCCTGTCATGACATATTTCCAAACTCAATCATACGAGATTTGGAATGTTTTAATTAAACCTTATTATCGTGAATTAGTCAACCATCAATCATCATTGTCATCCTCAGAGATGATGATGGTCTCTAACACGTCATCCTCCTCACTACCTCACAGTAGTGCTGGAAGTGGTGGTAGTGTATTCTTTCGTCTATTAGAGATTTATCTCTTTTTAGAGAAATATATTATATTAATTGATAAATTCAATCCTGCAACGTCATCGAAGGAATCATTATTATTCCTCGAACGATTAAAAGAGAAAAAAATTGAAATAATTGGATTATTAAATACGTCATTAACACAGGAATTAAAGACCAAGATTAAACAATTATCAACGCCTTCCTCTTCTTCTTCATCGTCATCATCATCTTCGAATGCTTCGAATGGTGTGGGGTTTGAAATCGTTGGAAATGTTGATAACTTTCGTCAGGTGTTAAAGAAAGTGAGTCAGGACGATCCTTCCACCTCGATGACAAACAACAATAACACTGCAAGCAGTCGATTGCGATCGAGGAAGTCGAATACCACCTTACAACAACAAGGAGACGATGATCACAGTTTGAATGACGTCAGTGAAGGAAATAATAATAACAACAACACGTCATCATGGTTAATGCTGTCGTCGCAATATCCGTTATTTCAATGGTGTGTCGAATTATCACAATATTATGATTCTTTCTTAGAATATACCTTCCAACAACAAGAATATATGCATGCACAAGGTAGCAATACAAGTAAAGGAAATATACAAATAACCTTCTTTACCCTCCTATTAGAATCCATCATATCGGATCTATTGCCAATGATACATGATTATATACATTATCAATTAAAAATGAATGATAAAGATTATATATTAAAAATTATTACATCAATGAATTCGATTACCTACTTTCATTATCAATATATTGAATTAATGGAGGAATATTGCAATAATAGCAATAATATGCATATGCATAATAACCATAACAATACATATTATTTTAATGATGACATTATTGAACATTATTTTGAAAATAAGATTCTCTTAATACAAACATCATTATTAGATTATCATACCATGATTATTGATATGATTTGTAGGAATTATTTTTTCAATGATTTAAAAGTATGTTTTACGGATACTTTATTTAACAATATATGGTTAAAGGATATGAAAGGCATTATATCCATGAAAAAAATGATTCGTACTGGTTTATTACAGTTTAATGCTCTTTTATTACCTGCTAGTTCTGGTTCTTCTTCTATCAATGATGATTCATCTGGTGGGAGTGGTAGTAATAACAGTCAGAACTTGGCAGAGATTGTTAAGCATAAATTATTAGTAAGTATCATTGAAGGAATTATCTCAATGTATCTTGAATTATTATTTAATAATGGTTATCAACAATACCCATTATTATCAATGGAAGTTATTGATCGTTTATCAGAAGATTTACAGATGATTACATCATTCTTTGAAGAATTACGTCAAATGATCTTACATTATCAATATTATGCACAAAATATGCATATTATTCCAATATTACCAAAGAACAAGCGAAAGACAATGAAAGCACTACGATTTTTATCAAGCAATAACACTAATAGCAATCCTACTCAGACTGGTGGGGCACCGTCTACTCCCACTGCTGCTGTGGAAGGATCGTCCAAGAAGAAACGGTCGTTTTTCTCTTCAAAACGATCAACTCATTCCACTAGTTCCTCCTCTCTTGCAGGAGGAGGAGGAATGATGACGACAGTGATTGGACCAAAGAAAGAATTAATTATTAAGAATATACAAAATAAACAATTATTTGATGAATTATTATTCCCATTACAACACGTCATCTATGCGATACAAATGAATAAACAACATTTATTAGATTTTGTGAAAAATGAATTTTATTTAGATTTTGGTTATTATAATTCAATAAGAATCTGGCAATTATTATTAGCATGGCGTGGTATGAAGAAAGAAGAGATTTATCAAGAGTATGACGTGGTGTTAAAAGATTGGCGACCAGAAGATATTGATAGTATGGAACCAAAGTTATACTTAACTTACCTATTACATCATAAAACAAATGTTTTAAAAATAACACGACAGAATGAGAAATAAGAGAGAGAAGTAATAGTGTTTCTTCGTCTCTTTTCTTTTGTGTTTGTTTGTTGGTTTGTCTTTCTTTATTGAGATATACAGAAGAAGAGGAGTAGTCTAATAGTTGTAGGGGTAGTAAGAATAGAAAAGAAATTATTACGATTTATAAGCATAGCAGTAGACAGATTTGTTCATAAATTATTATCTTTTTTTTTTTTTACTATCTTTAACGAGAAAGCCTTGAACAATAGTCGTCCTGGGGGACTTTTCGTTCTTATTGATCAATTAAACAGCAAATAAACAATAGCGAACTTTTAGTGGCTAAAAATTATGGAGAAAGCTTCGCTGGCTTTCCGAACTGTTCAAAACAGATTGTTTGTAATACTAAGTGCGCAGTTTTCCACCACACTTCCCAAATGCCGTCTTTCACGATAAACAAATTTTAAAGAATTTAAAATAAAATCATTTTTGCTTTCATTGAGTTGAATCCCTTTCAATTGATATTATGTTACATTTAACTCTGTAAGTTCGTCCTATAGTAGTAATAGTCGTGAGACAGTTCTCAGTGTGGGCCTTCTTCGCCCAGGTTTGCCCTTCTTGCCCATGTAGATTCGTTCGGCTGTCTGTCTGTCTGCTTTTAGTGCGATTAGAACAACACATTAACACGGTCTTTACTCGCACTGCAACCCGTTCAAAGGACCTCTTGTATATGGACATGGTAGTTCCTGTTTCTGTCTCTTTCTATGTGGTTCTGTTTCTGATTTCGCTAGCCCAGTTTCAAGTGCAATCCTTTCAGGTTCATCAAGTTCCTACCAGTCCAGAGCACAAGGAAGTATTTGATAAATGTGATGCTTTTTTAAAACCTGTTATTGAGAGAAGAAATGCCTGTCTAAAGGAAGCGAAAGATATCGTTGATATTTGTGTCAATTACTCAACAGATGTCGAGTATATTATTCCTTTCATTCTTCATCACTTGACGTTGGGTGTACGCACTGTGCGTCTGTACAACAATGACCACCGCTACTCTTGGTATTACCATCCAACTATTGTTTGTTTAATTCGATCAGAGCTCCTGATCTTACAATCCTGGCCTGGGGATGGTACTGGGATACAAGGCTATAATCATTGCAAAACTCGCATTGATCGCAATCTGAATACCTCTGGTCTTTGGCAAGCAAACTTAGATATGGATGAATTAATTATTTTAAAGAAAACAAAGTGTTTAAATACCTTTTTATCACAATATAAAACACCAGCTGTGCATATTCGTTGGGCGATGTTTGTTCCTCAACTGCCTTTACAAGACTATCATTTTACGAGTATTGCACCAGATAATTCATTGATTATTCCTCATGAGATGTTAAATACTCGAAAGAAATCAAGTTTATCCTTTAAAACAATTTCTCGAACTGAATGTGTTCTTTCCTACCCGAATCCTCATACCATTCGTGTGAAAGATAATTGCAAGTACGGAGGTGAGAAGAACTTGATCTGGGTTGATGAAAAGTATTCTAATTCTCAGATCAATCATTATTGGGGTCTCTCGATGAAGCACTTCTTGCGTAAGATGCATCGTGGAGCTGGATCAGAAAGATCAAGAGCCGATCCACAGCATTATCGAGACACAACGATCCTTTTCTCTTATTCTCGCGATGTGATTGTCGATAACTCTTTCGAAGAACTATATGGAAGTTTATGGAAAGAATTAAAGTCTATTTGCTTAAATTGTTTCAATTTAACCTATTTCTATGATTATAAGGTTTAATAAGAAAAAAAGAAATAGGTTTGAAGCCGAAAGAGTTATCTTGTCTCTGAATCGTTCGAAATTTTGTTTTTTTAGTAAGTTAAATACACTGTAGCATTGATGAGGTAAAACTCAGAGTTCACGGAAAGATTACTCGTATTGAGAAGATTCATTCAGCAGTACCATCTGATAGGGCAAACCTATTAACTACAAAAGTAAAAACGAAGCTTAATCCCAAGATAAATTGAAAAGAAGGAAATAGCATCGATGAATTCTCCACCGAAATTATTCAGTGTTTCCTGCATGATATGAACTGGTTATTTCTGTTGAGCAATACTCATCTGACTTTTAACACAGTTCCTCGAGAATGGTGAGATGAAAGTGCGAGACTTTGTTCTTCTTTAATTTCGTTGGTTAAAAGAATTTAGTCCAGAGAAATGGACTCTTATCTCGGTCAATGGCAATTTCCGCCCTGGTCGGCCGGAAGGCTGAGAGCTAGGAACACCTGTGGGTTGCGCCGAAGGCTGACAACCCACTGGATCCTTTCATTTTCTTTATCTTAGAGCAACAACAGTCGATTGAGCGGATAATCCTCAGACCTATTTCGAGTGTCCTCAATTTGACCGCGGTTCAGCTGAAAGTAAGGTTCCATTCTTCCCACTCCCTAATCCACACCACAAGTCAAAGGTTTCTCTGTTTTTCTATTTTACGCAGCTATCCATTTATTTTTCAATTTGACGTTGCGTTTAGAACTTGAATGAAATGACGAACCTGGTTGTACTCTTTCTTGTTCCTGTTTTATGCCATTGGAATAACATCTTAAAGTCACTCGTCTTCTGGTATGATCCTATATCGATCTCATCGCTTTGGATTCCTGCTTCGAAGGTCCTTTATTGAACGTCTTGTGCTATGGTCAATGCGACATATCATAAAGTTTGGGGAGTTAGCAAAGGCTTTAACAACTCTTTCTTCGCATCCTTCTATATTTGATTGAGTGCTCGTTTCAGATTCCCCTAAATGCGGAATTATCCCCTCATCACCCTGATTGTGAATTCTCATTAAAGTCGTGAAAGTGATAAAATGAGTTTTCGAAAACTGAATCGATGGCCTCATAATGAAGACGCACTTTGAAACCAACGAAAACTCGAAACTCGAAAAACCAAATTGTTGCTATGCTCCCATTCGCATTCTTGTAACGTAATTCTCGTAGCACTGTTGTTCCAAGGGTGCTGTCCGGCAGGGTTTTGGTCATACTTCCGATATTCGGCACCTGCCCGGTCTTCCAAACAGCACTCGGCCGAGTAAAGTGACTTTTTGGAAATTCGACTTCTTAAAAAGTCGATTTAAAAATGGTGGATTTTGACGAATTTTGAGCTTTTTTTGTTGGTTTAAATAAGTAAAAAGCCTTTATACTTGAGACAGCAATTTCGGAGGTCGATTCCGTAAAATTGATGTCCTCGAAATGTCGAGAAGACGCATAATCTCGCCTATCGAAAGTGCTGGTCTGTTTGGGCAAAATTTCTGGTCAAAGTACCGATGATCGGTACCTGCCCACCTCTCTGGTCACCAGGTTTAAATGGTCAGTGCTACGAGAATTACGTTACCTACGAGTGGAGTATTTTCAGAGTTGTCACACTTGGATGTTGGATGTTGCCTGCCGGTAAAAAAACGGCAGGCAAAATGACCTTACCTGCCTGCCTGTCCTCTCGGATTTTTAGTGGATTTTTAAGGGAAAAATAGTAGTAGTATAAAATCATCACCAATGATCGGGGAGGATATAGACTCAGCATCTTCTGATGAAGCGATTGGATCCGAAGAAGGTGATATCAATTTTTGGAATTATTGCCATGGTGATGATGCTGGCTGTGCTGTTTGCAATTGCTGTGGAAGCAAAATTAGTACCAAATTTAAAGGAAGTCACAGCAAGCTATCCAGAGTTTTACATCATTTTAATGTCGACAAAGACGGGAATACTTTGCCAGGTCCCAAATCAAAGAAAAGGAAAATATGCAAAATGAATCCGTTTGTTTTTCAAACACCTTCGAAACGGCAGTCGTCTTTGACAACAACATTTACTCCAACTGTGACGGCTTGCGTTCAACGTGAATTTAACATCAAATTCGCTCGTTGGTTTTTTCTAACTGGAACCTCCTTCAACAAGGTCCACCATCAAGCTCTACAAGAAACATTTGACTGTATCCGTCCTGGTATAAAGGTACCTAGCAGACGCTTTCTCGCAGGCAGCTTATTAGAAGACGAATATGATTATTGGAAGCTAAAGGTGGAAAAACGCCTTGAAGCAATGAACTTTTTAACTCTTGCTTCAGATGGTTGGTCCACCCAAGACAACATTTCTTTTATTAATTATATGGCAATTAGTTGTGGTCAGGCACTATTTATTGATGGAAAGTTTAACGGAGAGAGGAAAACTGCGATTTACTGGGATGATTCAAAGAATTGGACCTGCAAAAGTTTGCGGAGTAGTAACAGATAACGCATCCGCTAATAAGCTTGCATGGAAGATTTTACAGCGACAATATCCCAGCATGTATTTTTACGGCTGTATGTCTCATACTTTGCACCTTTTCGTAAAAGATCTATTTAAAATTGAAGAATTCTCAGAATTGGAAGAAAAGGCGAAAGAAATTGTAAAGTTCTTTAAATTTCATCAAGTTGAGGCTCACTTATTGGCAGAGATTCGTGAAGATCAAGATTTAAAAACTTTAAAGTTACCTGGTGCAACAAGATGGGGTTCATTATATCGTTGCTTTGAGTCATTGCTTAACAACCGAAAAGCGTTAATTGCAATTGTCAATACTGCTGATTTTATCTACGGAACTAAGAAAGTTAGGGATCAACGAACGAAGATTAAGAAGTTGGTGAATAATCGAGAGGTATTCTTGACGTTCGAAAGAATTCAAGCAATTTTAAAACCTTTAACGCTCTGGTTAGATCACTTTCAAAGTGATGATTCAATGATTTCTGATGCTTTTTATGTTTTTCTTGATTTGAAACAGCAGTATCTTGAATTGGTTGAGAATTGTACTATTAGTAAGGAAGTTTATGACGATTATCTTTGGCCAAACCTTTACAACAGATGGAATGCTGGCTATGCTGATATTCACGGGCTTAGTTACTTGTTGGATCCAGTTTATCAAGGCGAGGGGATGGATGAAGACAATATTGCGAGAACTTTGGAAGTCTTAAAGGATCTTCAACTTCTTGAAGAACATGCGTTTTACAAAATCAAGTGTAACTCCTCTTCTTGCTATATTAAAATGATTAAGGATAAAAGGCTTACAACAAGAGGGTGGATTCTTGGTCTCAGTCCTCATGAGACGAAGAATTTTCCGACGATGATGAGCTGAGGTCTCGGTTATATTGACCCAAATTCCTTTTGAATCTTCTCCCAGCGCGCATGCAGGGAGAATATCTTTGTGCTCATAATTTGGCCAACACTTTTCAGCGAGAACATTTGCAAGCAATGAGACAAAGAAAATAATCCAAACCAAAAATACCATCTGAATTGTTTCTAAAATACCATCTGAATTTGGGTCAATATAACCGAGACCTCAGCTCATCATCGTCGGAAGGAATTATTAAAGCATTTTTTGTTTAATGGACCTGGTGAAGCAACTTTCTTTCGTCAAGTTTGGGTTCCTCATGATTGCTCCTATCATCGATTTACCCGTGAGAGTTTGTTCTATTTCGCAGAGAAAATGGTGAAATCGAATCCTAAAGATTTCCCACAAGGATTCTTGCAAATTGTCGTCTTCGCTGACAGTGGTACCCGTGGAATCTTGTGTGGTATTACTCACATTGAAGGCGGATCTGAAATATTTGGTCCCAATTTGAATGAAATCTGTGGTAATCGAACGAGGAAAGCGATATCAGGTGGGAATACTGATCAAATTTTCAACCATACAATCAATCCTTACTTAAAGATCTCATTTGTTTATACGTTGGCAGGAATTGAAGCAGATTTTTCATTACAAATGACTGTTTTAACAAAAATAAAACCTCACGCTATCATCTATAATACTGGTGTTGGGCATTTTGTTGATTTACATAACAAACATGAGCATCATATTCAAGATCCAACTTGTGATTCAATTGTAGCAGAAAAGAAAGCAGATCGTTTAATGGCTAAGAATGCTCCATTGATGAAGCAATTATCTGATTTAGCGAACCAAATTGGTTCTGAAACTCGATTAATTTATCGAAATATGCATTACAACTCGTTTTATGGTGCTTTATGCTTCGACCAGTTAATAGAAGATTGGATTCACGAAGAAAAAAGACAAAATGAAACTTTTCGATGGGAAATCTTCGATACTCGGAGAATCTCCAAATATGTTTGGGAAGACAGTAATTTTGATGGATTTCACTACAGTCGGGAGCATCATATGAAGAGCACTTGAGATATTATCAGCAACACCTTACAGACTTTGGTAAATTAGAGATGCAGTTAGCTCAGTCATTACTTAACTATTTCTACAATGACCTTATCGTTGCTGAATCGAAGAAATCTTTAAGGTTCGCAGAGAAGTTACTTGAATTTGAAGTGGATTGTTCCAATAAGGTATTTCTAAAGAATCCTTGTTCTTTGCAACCTCAAATCACTGTGTCTGTAAGACAGCAGCTCCTCGACTCGAGATCGGTAATCGAACTCTTTAATTGTAAACTACAGAAGCCAAGCTTTGCAGAGCTAAATTATGTGATCAATCATTAAACGAATGCATTGAATCAGTGAGAACTTTCAGAAGCTAATCCGTTGTCAACGTAACTATTGTGAAACTATATTTTCTATATTATGCACTACTAACTAAGTATATTATGAGTGGGGTTGTATGAAAAGGTGAAGTACAGGGCTATATGGATATATGAAGATAACCAAAAGCAAAATGTGTGAATATAAAGCTACAAACTAAGTACGCGCCATAATGAAATCATTAAATGGTCTTAAAAACACAACGGTTCGTATCGATACGAGCTCGGTGTTCAAACATGAAGACAAGAAGGTGATCTTGGCAGCGGATCTGGCTTTCATTGAGCAGATTCCCTTCCTCGTCACCATCAGTCGAGGTCTAGGTCTGATGACGGTGCAGAATGTGGAGAGTAAGGAACATGCATTGATCATGGCTGCAGTGAGACATGTTCAGTCGCTGTACAAGAAGCATGGCTTTGTTGTACACACGTTGCTGAGCGACACGGAAAGCGCAGTGAAAGGCATGGAGTTGGCGCTGGGCGATATCTCTAAAGAATCCTTGTTCTTTGTCACTGTGTCTGTAAGACAGCAGCTCCTCGACTCGAGATCGGTAATCGAACTCTTTAATTGTAAACTACAGAAGCCAAGCTTTGCAGAGCTAAATTATGTGATCAATCATTAAACGAATGCATTGAATCAGTGAGAACTTTCAGAAGCTAATCCGTTGTCAACGTAACTATTGTGAAACTATATTTTCTATATTATGCACTACTAACTAAGTATATTATGAGTGGGGTTGTATGAAAAGGTGAAGTACAGGGCTATATGGATATATGAAGATAACCAAAAGCAAAATGTGTGAATATAAAGCTACAAACTAAGTACGCGCCATAATGAAATCATTAAATGGTCTTAAAAACACAACGGTTCGTATCGATACGAGCTCGGTGTTCAAACATGAAGACAAGAAGGTGATCTTGGCAGCGGATCTGGCTTTCATTGAGCAGATTCCCTTCCTCGTCACCATCAGTCGAGGTCTAGGTCTGATGACGGTGCAGAATGTGGAGAGTAAGGAACATGCATTGATCATGGCTGCAGTGAGACATGTTCAGTCGCTGTACAAGAAGCATGGCTTTGTTGTACACACGTTGCTGAGCGACACGGAAAGCGCAGTGAAAGGCATGGAGTTGGCGCTGGGCGATATCTCTAAAGAATCCTTGTTCTTTGTCACTGTGTCTGTAAGACAGCAGCTCCTCGACTCGAGATCGGTAATCGAACTCTTTAATTGTAAACTACAGAAGCCAAGCTTTGCAGAGCTAAATTATGTGATCAATCATTAAACGAATGCATTGAATCAGTGAGAACTTTCAGAAGCTAATCCGTTGTCAACGTAACTATTGTGAAACTATATTTTCTATATTATGCACTACTAACTAAGTATATTATGAGTGGGGTTGTATGAAAAGGTGAAGTACAGGGCTATATGGATATATGAAGATAACCAAAAGCAAAATGTGTGAATATAAAGCTACAAACTAAGTACGCGCCATAATGAAATCATTAAATGGTCTTAAAAACACAACGGTTCGTATCGATACGAGCTCGGTGTTCAAACATGAAGACAAGAAGGTGATCTTGGCAGCGGATCTGGCTTTCATTGAGCAGATTCCCTTCCTCGTCACCATCAGTCGAGGTCTAGGTCTGATGACGGTGCAGAATGTGGAGAGTAAGGAACATGCATTGATCATGGCTGCAGTGAGACATGTTCAGTCGCTGTACAAGAAGCATGGCTTTGTTGTACACACGTTGCTGAGCGACACGGAAAGCGCAGTGAAAGGCATGGAGTTGGCGCTGGGCGATATCTCTAAAGAATCCTTGTTCTTTGTCACTGTGTCTGTAAGACAGCAGCTCCTCGACTCGAGATCGGTAATCGAACTCTTTAATTGTAAACTACAGAAGCCAAGCTTTGCAGAGCTAAATTATGTGATCAATCATTAAACGAATGCATTGAATCAGTGAGAACTTTCAGAAGCTAATCCGTTGTCAACGTAACTATTGTGAAACTATATTTTCTATATTATGCACTACTAACTAAGTATATTATGAGTGGGGTTGTATGAAAAGGTGAAGTACAGGGCTATATGGATATATGAAGATAACCAAAAGCAAAATGTGTGAATATAAAGCTACAAACTAAGTACGCGCCATAATGAAATCATTAAATGGTCTTAAAAACACAACGGTTCGTATCGATACGAGCTCGGTGTTCAAACATGAAGACAAGAAGGTGATCTTGGCAGCGGATCTGGCTTTCATTGAGCAGATTCCCTTCCTCGTCACCATCAGTCGAGGTCTAGGTCTGATGACGGTGCAGAATGTGGAGAGTAAGGAACATGCATTGATCATGGCTGCAGTGAGACATGTTCAGTCGCTGTACAAGAAGCATGGCTTTGTTGTACACACGTTGCTGAGCGACACGGAAAGCGCAGTGAAAGGCATGGAGTTGGCGCTGGGCGATATCTCTAAAGAATCCTTGTTCTTTGTCACTGTGTCTGTAAGACAGCAGCTCCTCGACTCGAGATCGGTAATCGAACTCTTTAATTGTAAACTACAGAAGCCAAGCTTTGCAGAGCTAAATTATGTGATCAATCATTAAACGAATGCATTGAATCAGTGAGAACTTTCAGAAGCTAATCCGTTGTCAACGTAACTATTGTGAAACTATATTTTCTATATTATGCACTACTAACTAAGTATATTATGAGTGGGGTTGTATGAAAAGGTGAAGTACAGGGCTATATGGATATATGAAGATAACCAAAAGCAAAATGTGTGAATATAAAGCTACAAACTAAGTACGCGCCATAATGAAATCATTAAATGGTCTTAAAAACACAACGGTTCGTATCGATACGAGCTCGGTGTTCAAACATGAAGACAAGAAGGTGATCTTGGCAGCGGATCTGGCTTTCATTGAGCAGATTCCCTTCCTCGTCACCATCAGTCGAGGTCTAGGTCTGATGACGGTGCAGAATGTGGAGAGTAAGGAACATGCATTGATCATGGCTGCAGTGAGACATGTTCAGTCGCTGTACAAGAAGCATGGCTTTGTTGTACACACGTTGCTGAGCGACACGGAAAGCGCAGTGAAAGGCATGGAGTTGGCGCTGGGCGATATCTCTAAAGAATCCTTGTTCTTTGTCACTGTGTCTGTAAGACAGCAGCTCCTCGACTCGAGATCGGTAATCGAACTCTTTAATTGTAAACTACAGAAGCCAAGCTTTGCAGAGCTAAATTATGTGATCAATCATTAAACGAATGCATTGAATCAGTGAGAACTTTCAGAAGCTAATCCGTTGTCAACGTAACTATTGTGAAACTATATTTTCTATATTATGCACTACTAACTAAGTATATTATGAGTGGGGTTGTATGAAAAGGTGAAGTACAGGGCTATATGGATATATGAAGATAACCAAAAGCAAAATGTGTGAATATAAAGCTACAAACTAAGTACGCGCCATAATGAAATCATTAAATGGTCTTAAAAACACAACGGTTCGTATCGATACGAGCTCGGTGTTCAAACATGAAGACAAGAAGGTGATCTTGGCAGCGGATCTGGCTTTCATTGAGCAGATTCCCTTCCTCGTCACCATCAGTCGAGGTCTAGGTCTGATGACGGTGCAGAATGTGGAGAGTAAGGAACATGCATTGATCATGGCTGCAGTGAGACATGTTCAGTCGCTGTACAAGAAGCATGGCTTTGTTGTACACACGTTGCTGAGCGACACGGAAAGCGCAGTGAAAGGCATGGAGTTGGCGCTGGGCGATATCTCTAAAGAATCCTTGTTCTTTGTCACTGTGTCTGTAAGACAGCAGCTCCTCGACTCGAGATCGGTAATCGAACTCTTTAATTGTAAACTACAGAAGCCAAGCTTTGCAGAGCTAAATTATGTGATCAATCATTAAACGAATGCATTGAATCAGTGAGAACTTTCAGAAGCTAATCCGTTGTCAACGTAACTATTGTGAAACTATATTTTCTATATTATGCACTACTAACTAAGTATATTATGAGTGGGGTTGTATGAAAAGGTGAAGTACAGGGCTATATGGATATATGAAGATAACCAAAAGCAAAATGTGTGAATATAAAGCTACAAACTAAGTACGCGCCATAATGAAATCATTAAATGGTCTTAAAAACACAACGGTTCGTATCGATACGAGCTCGGTGTTCAAACATGAAGACAAGAAGGTGATCTTGGCAGCGGATCTGGCTTTCATTGAGCAGATTCCCTTCCTCGTCACCATCAGTCGAGGTCTAGGTCTGATGACGGTGCAGAATGTGGAGAGTAAGGAACATGCATTGATCATGGCTGCAGTGAGACATGTTCAGTCGCTGTACAAGAAGCATGGCTTTGTTGTACACACGTTGCTGAGCGACACGGAAAGCGCAGTGAAAGGCATGGAGTTGGCGCTGGGCGATATCTCTAAAGAATCCTTGTTCTTTGTCACTGTGTCTGTAAGACAGCAGCTCCTCGACTCGAGATCGGTAATCGAACTCTTTAATTGTAAACTACAGAAGCCAAGCTTTGCAGAGCTAAATTATGTGATCAATCATTAAACGAATGCATTGAATCAGTGAGAACTTTCAGAAGCTAATCCGTTGTCAACGTAACTATTGTGAAACTATATTTTCTATATTATGCACTACTAACTAAGTATATTATGAGTGGGGTTGTATGAAAAGGTGAAGTACAGGGCTATATGGATATATGAAGATAACCAAAAGCAAAATGTGTGAATATAAAGCTACAAACTAAGTACGCGCCATAATGAAATCATTAAATGGTCTTAAAAACACAACGGTTCGTATCGATACGAGCTCGGTGTTCAAACATGAAGACAAGAAGGTGATCTTGGCAGCGGATCTGGCTTTCATTGAGCAGATTCCCTTCCTCGTCACCATCAGTCGAGGTCTAGGTCTGATGACGGTGCAGAATGTGGAGAGTAAGGAACATGCATTGATCATGGCTGCAGTGAGACATGTTCAGTCGCTGTACAAGAAGCATGGCTTTGTTGTACACACGTTGCTGAGCGACACGGAAAGCGCAGTGAAAGGCATGGAGTTGGCGCTGGGCGATATCTCTAAAGAATCCTTGTTCTTTGTCACTGTGTCTGTAAGACAGCAGCTCCTCGACTCGAGATCGGTAATCGAACTCTTTAATTGTAAACTACAGAAGCCAAGCTTTGCAGAGCTAAATTATGTGATCAATCATTAAACGAATGCATTGAATCAGTGAGAACTTTCAGAAGCTAATCCGTTGTCAACGTAACTATTGTGAAACTATATTTTCTATATTATGCACTACTAACTAAGTATATTATGAGTGGGGTTGTATGAAAAGGTGAAGTACAGGGCTATATGGATATATGAAGATAACCAAAAGCAAAATGTGTGAATATAAAGCTACAAACTAAGTACGCGCCATAATGAAATCATTAAATGGTCTTAAAAACTCAACGGTATTTCACCGGACTTTATTTCCGCGTAATGAGCAAAATCAAACAAATGTTTAGCGGGGTTAATTAGCTGGTTCGCTGTTGTTATGTTTTTGTTCTTAATTTAGTCTACGTCAACTCGCGAAATTGGATGATGCCCTTTCCCTCAACTAGACATGCGTACATTATTAGAAATCGGGTTGAATGTAATTTCGATTAACTGATGAAAGCTCAGTTATTGTATGTACATTCCTCTTCATTCTTTTGATTATTTCCTTTTTCCTCTTTAACAATCCAAATTTCTATTTACATTTTATTTAAAGAACTTAATATTTAAGAATATTCCTCATGACCAGTTTACCATCCTTTGAATCTCCTTATCACCTTTTGCTCGGACCTGGCAACCGACCTCAGAACCTCTGAACATCAGAACATCAGAACATCAGAACACCAAAAGTGACAGTGAAGTGTCTTGGTTTTAGTTGTTAGTATTATTGTAGTTTTGAAATCTTGGAATCTTGTGAATTCGATTATCTGATTATCTGATTAATTGAGGATTAGTTATCATATTATTATTATTAGGAGATAGATAGACCAACATCATTACCATATATCTTGTATTGTCTCTTTCAACTTTCAAATATCTAAGGTGAGTTCAACTCTTTCCCTCACCTTGATCTTTCTCTCGACTAACTTTTGAACAGTCCGCAAAGATGATGATGATTCTGTCTGACGAAGAAATGCAGCAAGCAAACCACTTAGCTGCAGTCAATGAGCATAACCAGCATCAGGCGCACATGCACCATCTCCAGGCTCAAGACCCTCATGCACATCACCACCAAATGCATACCCAGCATCTCGTGCATTCTCAACATCCCTCTTACAACGATGGACACCACGTTGGCGTTGATCCTTCTGGTCATGTATCGACTATTCCAGGCCCTTATAACCCCCCTCCACCTCCCTTTAACCCAAACCTGATCACACCAATCATGTTGGAGGACCCCCGATTACAAGTCTTTCGAAAACTCTCAAAGACGCTGAAACCCGCTGTGTTGCTTAAATCCTGGCAGAGAATGTGTATGCTCGTTGCAGGCATAGAGACTGTCCGGGACTGTGGTCAAGCGAGTATTGCAACATTGGAGAAGGAGATCTATGAGAGATATCATGGCAACTTGAACCGCGATCCTCCAATCATCGGGTAAGATTTATCACGACATTATAACCTCTATTGCTCTAACTATCCTGTTCTCCTCTTAGAACTGTCAAGCGTGCTATCGATGACCAGTTGGACATGCTCGCAACTGATCGATTCGGCATTAAGTTTCCCAAGGACAAGATCTCGTATGTTCAAATGACTGCTCAGATGCCAGGACACACAATTTGGCGCTATTACAAGGAACTGGTGACTGAAGTGACTAATCGCATTAATCTTGCGTATCGATCAACGCTAAACGACGATCTGACCTTCCCTGAAGGCAAAGGTCTGTATGACTTGCTGGAGGATACTTTGCGCATCCTCTGGCAGCAGAACGAAGAGATTCGCAAGGAACGCATCGTTAAGCGTGTAGATGGCGGTGATGGCTCCCACCTCCTTCGCCACGCTGCCGATGATAGTGACTCTGACCGCGACATTGGACATAATGACTCCTCCATGGGTCTCATGAGTGAGGATGATCGTCTCTCGGGCAGAAAGCGAAGTACCTCTGCCACACTGATGGCGACAAAGCCTTTCCCTGGTGTTGGCAAGTTCCAACCTATCAGCTTTCTCGCTTTCCTGCTCATGGGCCCGCCTGCAGGCGAGAAGTGCTGGAATCGCTTTGCTCTTGATGCTCATATCGAGCCAGTGCCTCCTCGTCCTCGTCTGTCAGTGTCCACCTCTCACGGACATCCTGGCAACCGTCCCTCTTCTTCTGGACCGGGCAGAATGCTTGATGATGATCCTCATCATTCGCGTTACAGCGACCAAGACGATTACCTGTCACCGCGATCATCGGAGCGAAAAAGACAGAAGAAAGAAGGAAACGGATTATCGCTGCCGCCACTGATGGATGAGGAGAACGAAGCTATTCGAATCTTTCGAGCTGAGACAGAGGCGCGAGCTCAAAGACTGGAGGAGTTAAAGCTCGCTTTATCGCTTTTCCCTGATGACGAAAACATTAAAGCTGAATTAAAACAGTTCGTTGACTCGCAACGCAGAACTGCTCTACAGAACGAAGCTGCAGCATTGGCCGCTGCAGCGGTCAACGTCAATGGTCAGCAGAATCCAAACTACTAGTCATATCCGATTGTCTTCCTCAATCTCTTCTTTTGCATTGTTTATTTTCTTTACTGTTGAATAACTAGATTTTGTTTGATCTAATTCATTTTTGATTTTGACAGCAGATGATCGTCGACCAGATTGATACGATCTCCTATATTCGATCAATGAGAACGAAAAGACAAAGAGTAGAAAAAAGAATTATTTAATTACGAGCTTCAACCAAGCTATTAACCCTATTAAGTTTCAGGAAATCAAATGCCTTGGATGATTGTTGGTATTGGGGAGACAGACCATCTCGCACAAAAACTGGCCATTGGCGTGGGTTTAAAGTATAGTTTGAAAAATGTGATCGAACCTTGCATTACGCTGGATGGGTGAGGGAGTTAAAGAAAAATACGAACTGGTTTTATTAATTGGCCATCCCAAATTTGGGCCAATTTGGGTCAAGCCCTAAGCACAAAATTGGAGAAAAAATGGGTTACCCAAATTTTGCCCAAATTTGGGATGGCCATCCAATTCGGGCCAGTTTTGGTCGTGCATTGAATTTAATTTAAAACCCAAAACCTTTAAACCTGTTAAATATGAAAGCTAGGCGAAATTTGAATCCGATGACAGGTTTCTTTCGGTTTCGACAGGTTTTGTTCGTTGCTGCTGCTCTGTTCGTTACACGTTACGGTTTTCAGTTGAGATTATCTGATTAACACGACCATTCGCAAGCAATATACACACGATTCCGCCAGAGATATCTCCTAGCCAAGCATTCAAAACCCTCCCATTTATTACAGGTAATTTTTTTGTCTTTTGTTTGTTTGATTTGTTCAAGGTTGTTTGTGATAGAAATTTTTTCTTTTCACTACAAATGGGCGGAGGTGCTTCAAGACAAGTGGGACCAAATGAAGGGGTTACTCAACATAATGCGACTAATGCGAATGTAGGTTCTTTGTTGTCATCTAAAATTACCTCCTCACTCTTCTCTTCTCCTTGCAGCAACAATACGAAACACCGCGACTGCTCGTGAGTCCCAGAGGTTCTCAAATCATTAGTCCACGCTCAAGTCGTAAAGAAAATGTACATCCAGTAAACCCAGACATTAAAGTTCATTCAGTCGTAGCATTAGAACTAGATCACGATCACGAGCAAGCGATGTTACTGCCATTGGGAGAAGTCACTGACGAACAGTTATTAGCTGAAGTAGCAAGAAGACGATTAGATTTACATGATAAAATTACCGATGCATTAGTAAAAGAATCATATGATATTGGTAAAACACTCGGTCATGGTGCGTCGGGTAAGGTTTATATGGCAATACACAAACACACAGGAAAGAAGTTTGCATGTAAAGTTGTGAAGAAAAACAGTAATATGAATGATGCTCAATCTATGTCAACAGAAATTGAAATTATGAAACGTGTACGTCATCGTAATATCGTTTCCATGTATGAATTATACGAAACACCGAAGTGTTTATGGATTATATTAGAACTGGTGGATGGCGGGGATTTACATCATTACCTTGCTAATACTGTTCATTATAATGAAGTGATGGCATCAAGACAGTTTCGACAAATATTAAATGGCTTGCATTATCTTCATTCTCTTGGTGTTGTTCATCGTGATTTGAAGTTAGATAATATTCTCTTATCAGGGCAAGGAGCAAGCTGTGAAGCTAAAATAGCTGATTTCGGTCTCTCTGCCCTTGTTAGAATTGATGAAGATGGATATGATCCTGAAGAAAGTGGGAAAAGAAAGAATTATACTGCACTAAGAGATGTAAGAATGCCTCATTCTTCCTTCATTCCCCTAATAGATTGTTGTTTCTTAGATGTGGGGAACAAAGGAGTATTTCGCGCCTGAAGTGATCAACCAAGCTTATGGGCCCCAGGCGGATGTATGGGCTCTGGGCTGTGTCTTATATGAGATGCTGTCAGGTGAACAAGCATTCCCTGTTCGTGAAGGAGACACAGAGTCCAAGTTCTACGGTCGAATTAAGCGAGGAGAGTACGATCTCAGCAAGTAAGTGCTTTAACCCCTTAACCCTCTCTCTCCAATGACGTTATCATCCTTTGTCAGACCTGTGTGGAAGAAGATTAGCAAAGAAGCGAAGGATCTGTTACAGAAGATGCTAAAGGTTGATCCGAATCAGCGGTTCAGTGCAAGTGAATGTCTCGTGCATGCGTGGGTCACAGGACAGGCGCATCGTGCTGAACACCTCGTGCCTCTAGAAGATGCACAGAGAAACATGAGAGAACGATTAGAACGACGAGCAAGACGAGCTGCAGCACAAGCACAGGCCCAAGCACAGGCTCAAGCACAAGCCCTCCAGAATAACAATAATGGCAATAACAACACAAACCAATGAAATAAAAAGAACATAGAGCAATAAATCGAAACCATTAAGTGTGATGGAATGAATGGTAAAGAGAAAGAGAAAGAGATTATCAGAGAATATTGAAAGATATATAATCGTATTATATCATTTTTCTTTCTTATTTGTTTGTATTTATGAAGTTTCTTATTATATTTCTTGTTATTATTATTCATTATTCTTTAGAATTTCAGTGTGTTTTGTGCTGTGTAGTTGTTATTGTTGTGTTTTTGCGTTACCTGTTCTTCCAACACTCACCTCTGTCTTTCTTTTCTTCTCTCCTCCTCCTCCTCCGCTTCGCAAGCTCTACACTACTCTCTTCTTTGGTTTTGTTTATAAGACGAGTGAAATGTATTACTAATCATCTTTTGTCGAATGGATTCGCATTTCCTAATCGGAAGAGAGTTAAAGACATACTGTTTCTACAGTAGATAAACCAATAAGGAAAGGAGACATTCGACTATGCTGTGAACGTCCGCCCATCGCATTTCTTGGTGTATTGTTCATAGCGTGTGACCAGCTGTGTCAGAATCATCTGTAATGGGCAGAAATCATTTTATGCGCTGATTATTGCTTCAATCAGTGTGCCATCAGAATCCTCAAGAATACTTCAGTCACTCAAAACAGAAAAACAAGGGTTCATTTGTAGACGTTTTACAAGAATCTTAAGTTAGCAAAAAGTTGTAATTTCTACTGGAAAGTAATTTATTTGCTCCATTGGTGATTGTGCACTTCAACTTCGATTTCCTTGGCAATCTGAGGATAGCGCTCGCTTAACTCGGCGTAAGTTGTATCCTTAGTGATCTTGGTCTTCTCAAATTCGTCAAGTTGAGCATTTAACTTCTCGATATCGGCCTTTGCAGCTTCCACAACCTGCTTAACAGCAACAAGGAGCTGTTGACGCTTGTTGACCTCGAAAGCTGGAACAGTAGCGGTGTAAGTTGGTAATGTCTTACTTTTGTAGACTTTCTCTAAAGTTGTGACAGCACTACCGGTAAACTTTAATTTATTTTTGTAACTTTCGAAATCAATTTTAGCTGGTTCTTGATCTAATTTTGCAGAGGTAGCCAAGATTTCATTTGCTTTCGCTCTTAAAATATTGAGAGAACGTAAGATCTCAGGATTATCAACCTTAGTGACAATCTTTTCCCAGTTAAACTTTGCAATGTTATTGAGCGCCATTCTAACCAAACACAATCAAAGTCGATGAAATTGCTTGTTTCTTTATGATCGTTTTAGAGTTTTCGGAAAATAGACCTTTCGGAGTTTTGAGTATTCGGAAAACAGAAGGAAAGAATATTTTACGTTGCATCTTCGTGCCCAGAGTCAAGGGCATGTCCAAGCCCTCTGCGAAAGTTTTCATTTGCGAGAGAGTTGGAGATTGATTTGATAAGACAAGATGAATTCAAGCGATCTTGACCGAAATTCCATTATTGCGGAGCTCGAAGAGGTTCTAAATCAGAACAGTAGTGGTGCCTCTTCGCAAGTGAGTTTTGATTTCTCCTTTCTTTACTCTCTTTTTCACTCGATTTCTTTCCTAGTATGAAATCTTTCGCAATACTGAAGAAAAAGCTGAGATCATTTCAAGCGAGTGTCTTAATTATTTGAAAGAATTTGGTCTAAGTTCTTTCTTTCATTCTAATGTAGGGTATTCGCTCTTCATTTTAGATCGTTAATCAAATATCTGTAGGACAATACATCTAGTATAAAGAAAGAGACAGCGGGGAAAAGCCATGATTTATCTACTCAATTGGAGAATTTCTTGCAGCAAATTAGTGAGTTTGATGGTATTGACTGGCTTATGACCGAAGAGTTCGGAGAGGAAGGGGATCACTCTGATCACTTCTCTGAAGGAGGTGATGCCACCTCACCACGTGAGAAAATTGCTGCGGTAAAATTAGTTACTTCCCCTTTCCAGCTCATGATTGATTCACTGAGAGGAGGAACGTCCCCATTGCAGCAAATCCTACCTGCTTTATCGGTTGTTTCGAGTGTGCAGCGAACAAAGAGAGTCGGCTACAAGTCCACTCGGAAAGATCGTCGTCGCGAACGAAGAGACACAAGCAATGATCAACAAAGTGGTACCAAACATGGCGCCAAATCAAAGTTCTTTCGAAAACGAGATAAAGCCACTGACGTGGAGAAAGATGAATCTCAAGCGAATAGCGAAAACGATCTTCGCCGCAAAATGGAATCGCTCTCAGTTTGTGTTGCAAAAGCCTTAGCAGAAGGTTCAGATGTGTCTTTGTTGACTGCGTTTGCGGTTTTATTATTCGAAATCCGTGATGTTGATTGGAGCCGCGTGAATTCGTTCAGTTTACCAATTGGAGGACTCTTAGGAGCTTGTTTCGATCGAAACCTTTCTAAAAGCGGTATTTACCCGGTCTCTAATCCATTCGAAGCTTTTGCTCATTTGAACATTGCGACATCGAAAAGAACTCGCTCAAACTCCATTACTAACAGCGAAATCTCTCGTCATCACTTTGCTGCGTCCTCTGATGGTGGAGATGAGACATTAAGTAGAGATGATAATACCTCGCAAGCAGGTCATTTTGGTGGTGGCACAAGCGATGCCGGTTCCTCGACGATGGGTGGTGGATCGTCTGTATTCACTCATTCTATCGGGGCGGAAAATTCGCTTATCTTGAGGGATGACCTCAATGAGGAGGATATGTTAGCCCAGGCAATAGCATTGTCTATGGGTGAAGCGTCTGTGCTCGAGCCTTCAACGTCTGATAACCCTTCTCATGCAACAATCACAGCGAGTTTGAACGAGAGTTGTCGAATGGAAGAAGAAGATATGGAGGAAAGAGAAATTGATCCAACTTTTATAAATGAAGCCGAAGAAACTTTCGGAACGGCAAAACCGTTGCCTCACCCATTTACTGCACTTGCACCTTTTACATGCGTAAATCTTTGGAAGGCCTCCGCTTCTCTAACGACAGTGGCAGGAATTTCCTCCCTATCCAATTTTCAGAACACCCATGCAGTTCCCATCCGCTCCGCCATTTGCTCACTCTTATCATTAGTCTTGACGAGTGTTGTTGAAATTCCGAAAGGCGATGGCTGCGATCATCTGGATCCAAACGCAGAGAGTTTGCTGAATTGTATGCGTGTCTCTGTCTCTACGTCACTATCGAGTCAGATGGAAAATCTCGCCTTGCTGGAGTTCTGTATTGGCCAAATTAAGCAATTAATGATTATACATTTAGAAGTCGCTGTTTCTAAAGTTATGCGGGATAATGGAGAAATTCTCGCTTGGTTTACGCACCTCTATTTCCTATCTTGGTCACTGAATTCTTTGATTCGGTTGGTAACAGAAATTTTATCATCCTTTAAGGAAGTTCCTACGACGTCTTTCGCCTCATCTGTATTGAAAGCAATTAAAACTCAACTTTTAGACCTGGCTGGTGTCAGATCTATTGGTCCGGGAGCTTCCTCTGAACTCTTTCAAGCTTTTACCGGTGCTTTGTCATCTGAAAAGTCCTTCTTTCATCGAGTAAAGCAAACATCAACGGAAACTCTAAACCAGTTGATCGAGAGAGAGGGTGTAGATGCGACATTAATTGATGCGAATCTATCGCCCTGGAGCTTTTTGCATTGCTTACGTCTTTCTGCACTTCGTGGTTTAGCTGTCGTATCGCAACTCAGTGCAAACTTGCAACAGAGGCTAGAGACAGTGAAGATGACACTTTGCGCGTTGGTCAACGAAGAAGCAGGGAGTTTGCAATGTTATTCACTCGAAGAGATTTCTTCTTTTGTTATTTCACAATTGCAAGCGAAATTGCAAATTTCCGCGGTTGTTCCGCTCAATAACGAGATTCTTTTTCATGAAAATCATTACAATTGCTATTTTCTGCATTACCTGTGCATCAATCTTCTTAAATTTGAACCTGTCTTTTCCAACAGACCAGACAATGTTAGAACCTCGGACGACGCAGTTTTATTCCAAAACCAACAATTGATTCAAACTTTGCTATTTGCATTCTTAAGAAGAAGTTCAGAAACCAAAATGACCGCTATTCCATCACCTTCTGTGAAATACCTGGTGGGAGAATATTTGCTCCTTTTAAAATTACAAAAAGTTTTATTCCGTTGCTCTCAAAATGAATTAGATAACGCGGTATCCAAACATTTACGAAAGCGATCGATTTTACTTCAATTTAATCCTGTGCGGTCTCATACAAGTCTTGTCACCTCTCAAGATTCCACGGTCGTTCATCATTTGGGACCCAAAGTTTGGGCGAGTGTTGTTTCTCAACGCGGATTTCCCTCTAATAGTGGGATATATGAGATTGTTCTCCGCGTTGATCGATGTAGCAAAGGGCATGTGTTTCTCGGTCTGGCAACAGAAGACTTTGTCTGTGAAAAAGACTCTTATGTTGGTGTCGATCGTCACTCTTGGGGCTTGATTGGCACTCGATCTCTGTGGCACAATAAGTCAAAGATTGTGAGTGATTATGGGCCTGGTTTCACTTCAAACTCGATAATCATCCTTCGCTATGACAGTAACAAGGGATTGGTTACATTTCGATCTGCGTTGACTTCTTCCGCTGTTAGTGGAGAGGACAGTGCTTCAGCTGAGTGGGGAAAAGCTTTTGATAATCTTCCAAAGAAACCATTATTCTTAGCTTGCAGTTTGCACGAGAAAGGAGATAAAGTAACCTTTCTTTCTTGTACCAACTTTCCCTCCAGTAATGGGTCCTCGAAGGTTAGTTCTAATTTACCGACTTCGGAAGAAGAGGAAGACAGTTTTTCTATTGAAACGGATGGTGATGCCTTTCGAAAAGACTCATTGTGTTCTGTAGATCCTCAGATAGCGAACGCCCCGAAATCTCAATGGTTGCGTACATTACTTGACTACGGAAAGATTTTACTTTCTACTGCACATAATCGAGTGTCCACTGAAAAAGATGACTCTTCTTATCCTTTGATTAGTTGGGCTCTACCTTCCTTTCTCGCTCATCTCCTCGGTTTTCCTCCGTTTCTCATCTCTGAGACGACAGAAGAGAGAATTTTGCTCACGAGCACATTTTTACCCACTCTGATCTCGTCTTTCCAATCACTGAAGAGCACTGCACCGAACTCACGATTACAGCAAATCCAGAGCGAAGGTTTATGGGATATCAAGGTCCCTGGAGTTACCAATAATTCCTCGATTTCTGAGGTTTTCCAGTTGCGCATCTCAAAATCTGATTCTGATTTGAGCGAAGTAGAAGAAGGGAAAAAATATGGTATTTATGCCGTTGAAATTCATCGAGATCAGAGCAATCCAGCACCATTACTTACCAGTTCATCACTATCGAATTTGATTGGAATTCAAAATTGGAATTATTTGAATATTTACGAGGGATCGTCTCCACGTGGTCTAACCTTAATGTTTCAACTTCGCTTGTCGCTTTGTGGCTCTCACTTGTACGGAATTTACTTCGACAAATCTGATCGAGTTTGTCGTGTGCAAGGTTCGTTCAATTACGGTGTAAAGAGTGGTAGAAAGCATTCCGCCCTCCAAAATCAAGAAATTTTGTTTCGATTGGCTGTTTTGTACGCAGCGACGGCTAGTCGTTTGAGTAGCGGTCTTATTCGAACGAGCTCCACTGTATCAGATCCGACCGGAGATAATGTTCCAGTTCCAGCCAACCTGTTGAAGAATGACAGCGATGATGACGAAGAAGGCCGAGATGGAGATCCTGCAAACGAAGAAATTGATCTTTCGGCTCCTGAAAAAGCGGAAGTTGACTCCTCTACCCGGAAAATGAGCCGCTTGGATCGACGATGGTTGAAGTCAGATTTGTTTTCTGGTGGTTTAAAGCTTTCTGTTGAACAACAAGAACAAAGGTTATTTTTATGTTTGAATGAGTTGTTTTCTCCCTATTCTGTGAGTAAGGAGCTCTTGGAGCGCAAAACTGAATCGTTTATCCCTCCTCGTACTCAGCTTCGACCGCGGCAGGAAGAAGACTTTATACGATTGCAGTTTGACAAGTGGATGAAATCCTGCTTCGCTGTTGGTATAACCCTTCCCGCTGATGATTTACAACGCAATCACCAGACAGACATGGAAATCTTCCTCTCCAATTTGCTACATTCGAAGGGCAATACGCAAATTCTTGATGATTATATTTTCTTACATATAGGAAGCTCTATGATCGTCAAATCTCAAGTTGGAGGTGCAACTTTGTCTTACCTTCGGAAAGCAGTATTAGTTTCCCTTATCCGCCATAGTGGAGTATTTCCCACCTGTTCTGCTATTTTCTCGGATCTCGCAAAAAACACTCGAGAAATTACTGAACGTCCGCCTCAAATCCTGTGCGACGTGTGGAGAGCATCTATCAAGTAAGAGTTTTTTTGTTTTTTTTTTGTTTTCGTTATCATACTTTGCAGAGTACTGGAATCAGTCGTACGTTTGAAGCAGGAGACGGGTGCGGCGTACGAAGTGCTTTGCCATACAATTTATGCCAGAACTGAACTTCTGGATAGCTTGGCGATGAATGATGTAGCGTGCATGATTTTAGAGGATTTGCAACTTCTGGAAAGATCTCACTTAATTTCAGACAAGTGGTATATTGAAAGCTGGTCACTGCGCTCCCATTGCTCCAAACTGATCAATGAAATCATGGAATTCTTGACAGCTCCCTCTGTTAATCCGAACTTTCTGACGCGCAGCTTATACGATCAAAATCTGATTAGCATTTGCCGAGGTATTGGTTATCGGTCTTTTCTGCAATTGCTTGATCCGGAGGACAATAACTTGACTTCGACTCCTCAGACAAATTTCTTGAATCTTGCGGTGTTACAGTATCTTCCTGATCAACGAAATGTCTCCTTTGAGACGGGCGATATGATCGACAGCATTTCTCCACAAAATCAGACGATGCATTATGCACATGACCTCCAAGCTACCAGCAAGTTTGCAAGAACCTCGCTTCGAATCGCCTTCGAGAAGCTTTACTCAACCCTTACTCGTCTTTTAGCGCGCAGTACGTGGCAAAAGGATCGTCCTCTCCAAGCATTGTGCTTATTGAGTTGGAACATTATTATTGAACCTACAGAGCATGTTTTCCTAAATCACGTAGATTTATTTCGGGTTTTGAACTCTGTGTTAGATGATTTACGAGCTACATCAAGCTCTCTGCGTGGCACGGACAGTTTCGCGACTCAAGTTCTCTTTCAAACGTGCCAATTAGAGTGTCGTAGTGTCAGTCGTATTGCCTTGACGACTGTTTATTCTTTAGCTGCCCAGATAGCTGCAACAGGTGATTTGAGTGAGGAGAAGAAAGCTTTCCTCCAATATGGATTACGGAAGTCGCCTTCTGGACCTGATACTTTGTCGCGATCGCTCTTTGATCTTGTTTATTCCGAATTATTTACTGCCGTTAAGCAAGTGAGTACCTTTACATATCCTGAAGAGGAAGAAAATGAAGATGAGACACAATCTACAGAGACAATTCAATCAAAACAAAACCAAATGAAAGAAATATGTGAATATATCTACCGCGTTTTGCGGTTGTTAGGATTTGTTGCTGATTCTCGGATTTGTGCCAAGCTGTTAATTTCTCCAAAATGGTTGTCACTCTTTCTGGCGATTATCGGAATTGGAAGCCTAGAAATTCAACGGAGAATTACTCGATTGCTCCAGAAACTGTTATCCTCTGTTGAGCCAAGTCAATTGAGAGCCTTCGTGCCGAATATTCTCGTCTTTAATGACTTAATGAGATTAGAACTTCCGGTCGAGGATGAAGATATTGCTGATCTAATGCAAAGCTTTGATCAATCGAGTGAAAACAGCACGAAAGCGATGGTTGATTTTTTCCTGCAAAATACTTTGTTATCTCTAAATCGATCGGATTTAGTTTCTACGGAAACTGGAAAAGGAAGTTCTGACTTGGCGGATGCGGTTTCTGCGGAAACCTTGTATTTGTTGAGAACATTGCTCGGAATCCCTGTCTGGAGAAGTTTTATCTTTGAGATTTTCTTGGAAAAAGTGGTTGGATCAGGGATAGGCTCAAGTAATTCTAACCATGAGACATCCTTGCTCGCAATAGTGTCCGTATTGGGAGGAAGTATTGAGAAGAGAAGAGTTGGAGGATTTGTTACCATCCGTCCTTTCGCACTCCTTGGTAATGCCGATAATTTAGCCACAAAGCTTGCTGCTGCGTCCCATAGCACCGGACTTTTAATAGGTATGGTACCAGGCTCTTCCTCTGCGGAAGTGGTCTTGATGGAAAGAAATAGCCGAGTTTCATTTAATGCTAAGCAAGAAATTACTCTGAGCCATACGTTCAATATTGCAGGATCGCTCCCCGTTCGCTCCATCCGCCTGTCTAATCAAGACATCTTACCGTGTTCTGACGTACCCTTTCATCCATTCCAAATTACTCATGAATTACTCAAAGCTTTGGTTAAGATCTTTGACCGTGAAATTCTCGCTGTTTTATCTGAGAACGGTCAATGGCCAGATGAATTTTCCGAACAAAAGCTCTTCTTACATGTACTTCTGGTTCGTTCATTATCTGCTCTTTTGCAGCACGATCATAATGTGGACATTTTATTTTCTTGTCTCCCAGTTGAGAGCTCTCAAAAGCTGTTCCGAATCGCTCTATTAGCTGCAAATGAATTCGGATTAAGTGGAATCGAATCATACACGTCCAAACTAGTGGAACTCCTGTGTCAAACCGGTAAAAAGGAAGTTTCGTCAGAATTAAACCCGAATACTCGAGGTTTTGCAACTAAGATTCCCGCCTCTAGTTCCAGCGGAGGAGGAGGAGGAGGGAACAATGAAGCAGTATTTCAGCAGTCACCACTGCGAGAGCTTGCGTCCATTTTGTCCCCTTTTGGTAGAAGAAGTGTTGATCAAGGTGCACAACAAGCGGCGTTGACCCAAATGTTGGAAATCGGGCTCCCCCGAGAATGGTGTGAGTTTGCCTTGAAAAGAACCAATTACAATGTCGAAATGGCAATTAACTTATGTTTGGAGCATGGTTCAGAAATGAATCAACTCATCGCACAAGAAGCAATGTTGGAAACCGCGAGATCACAGCGCGAATCATCCTCAACTTCGTCCGCTATTCGGAGAGTTGTTCCAAGAGAAGGGGGAATCCGCCGAGAAGAGAGGGAAGATCCTCATAATTTGATTAGACAGCTGTTAGAAATGGGATTTCCTCCTAGTTGGTGCGCCAGAGCAATGGAATCGACGCAAAATAATTTGGATGCAGCTTTAGGATGGATTCTAACGCACGATGAAGAGTTGCTTGCTTCCAATGACTCTCCAGGGCAAAAGGTTGAAGAAGATGACAAGGTTTCAACTGAAAAATGTGAGGAGATGGAAGTTGGAGCCAATCCTATAAATCCTTTGACCGT